>MU884726.1:0-10396 GCA_036418205.1 Ostertagia ostertagi | reverse complement strand
GGAAGGTGGGCACTACAAACTACCGCAGTGCATAAATAACCTATTAAATAACCTATAAATATCCTATTCTTCTTTCTGAAAATATTATCGCTTTACTTCTCTGAGAATTGCTTGTGCATAGGTGCATCCAAGTGGGATCACGGCATTGCATTCAAAAGCAACCTTGAGAAGCCAGTGCTAAGAACAAGAAGGAAGGTGGGCACTACAAACTACCGCAGTGCATAAATAACCTATTAAATAACCTATAAATATCCTATTCTTCTTTCTGAAAATATTATTCGCTTTACTTCTCTGAGAATTGCTTGTGCATAGGTGCATCCAAGTGGGATCACGGCATTGCATTCAAAAGCAACCTTGAGAAGCCAGTGCTAAGAACAAGAAGAAAGGTAGGCACTACAAGCTTTGCAGTGCAAGGAATAGCCACTTCTTATTTGAACATCATTGTAGCTCGTGCAAATCCCCGATTTCGTTGTGCATTGTTGCATTCAAGCAGATAAGAGTACCGATTCGTTCTTTAGTGCTAAGAACAAGCCAAAAGGTGGGCACTACGAATTATAACAGTGCACAAGAAATCCTTTCTGCATTCAACTGTCGTTTAGTTCGTGTATTACTCAGTCTTCCTGGTGCATTGTGCATCCAAGTGGATCAGAGCATTTCTTCGGTGCTAAGATCAGCAATAGAGGTGGGCACCATAAACATTTGTAGTGCACAGGAAATATTCACTTCTCCACTCGAACTTTATTATAACACTATTATAGTGTGCATTACCGAACAATATTCTGTGCATTGCTGCGCCCAAAGCGGATTGAAGCATTGATTGAAATTGCAACGACGATTCCTTGGAGATCCACTGCAGTGAGAAAGGTGAGCACTACGATTCATTTAAGTGCATTTTGAACACCTTTCATAAATTTCTTTCAATTCAAACATTACTAGAGTCTGCGAATTATTCATTTAAATTTGACATTGGTGCATCCAATAAGTTGGATTAGAACATCAATTCATAACACATATCTCCCTTGCGTCTCAATTAAACATTGAAGTTATATTGAAACTTTCAAACAAAGAAATGGCAACAGCGCTGAGGATTAAAAAAGGGGTTTTGCTTGGCCATATCAACACCCTCTCAGGGTTGCTAGTTAAACATTCACCTTTGTGTGAGGATATGCAAAACCAAGATCAGGATGACGCAAATTTGAGAGATAGGATGGCGCAGCTCTGTAATGCAGAGGCAGAGATTAAAACTCGCCAAAATTTATTCGAGAAAGCACTATACAGCTTCTCGGAAGCAGTGGATAAGCTCAAAAACCCCCTCACGGAAGAGGAACACATCACCAGAGCACAGGAAATAATCGCTCAAACTGAGGAGTTGCTCATCAAGCTGGAAATCAAGAAGCAGCAATTATCAAGTACACTGGAGCGCACCCATTTCGGTAAACTTGGGTCACCTCCAGGAAATTCAACAAGTCCCGTCATAGGAACAGAGCTCCCACAACTTCCGCTTCCGAAATTCAGCGGCAAAGTCTGGCAGTGGGACAGTTTCTGGGAATTGTTTAATGGAACAGTGCATACACTCCCGATTTCCAATTTACAGAAATTCAACTATCTTCGGAAATCACTCACGGGAGAAGCACGCGACTCCATATCCCGATTTCAAGTGACATCCGCGAACTATAACCTAGCGGTAGCGCATTTGAAGGAAAAGTATGGGAACGTTCAAAACATTGTAACCAACCTTCATCAACAGCTGGAACAGTGGAGTGCAAGAAGCTCACATCTCAAAGATCAGCGCAAGCTCTTTGATCAACTGTCGGCAATCACAGCGCAGTTGGAGAGCAAGGGCGAAAACTTAGAAAGCCCATGGCTGTTATCAAAACTACTGTGCAAGTTCACAGAGACAATTCAAAGGAGAACTCTTAGAGAAAAGATCTCCTTGCCTCAACAAGAGACATGGACATTGAAGAAACTTATGACAACCTTGGACAAGGTCATAAAACAGGAAGAAGAAATCGAACAGTCCATGCCGAAAAGAAGGGAGAATCCCCCCGAAACAACAGAAACCTCAAAAGGCACAGCAGGAATGAGGAAAAAGCGCACAACTTTCTGCTTTTATTGCGACAGCCAAGAGCATTGGTCAACTGAATGCACAAAAATAGTCAATCCAAAGGCACGTTTGGACTACCTGAAGAAGGCCAACCGGTGCATAGGATGCGGAGGTAAAAATCACGTTTTTGCCGAATGTAAAGGCAAAGGCTGTATGAAATGCGGCAAGAAGCATCATACATCAACCTGCTTCCAAACAAAGCAAACTACAGAACGCACACCGCCGCCAAAACCACTAAACAAGAAGAAGGAGAGTAGCAAGAGAACACCTCAAGCGCAGCAAAATTGCGCATTCTACGAGGATAGCACACTCACAGAAGATGAAGCTACAAATCTAACTGTGATGAAAATAGAAAACACCACTAAAGGTGAACCAGGAGAAATATTCCTGCTTACAGGAACATTACACACCGTGCATCCACGCACACGACGTCCACTGAGGTTACACGTACTCTTGGACACTGGCGCAGATCGTTCTTTCATTGACGCGAATCTCGCCAAAGAGCTAGAACTACCAGAACATAATGTGATCACAATGAAATTGTGCACATTTGGAGAGAAGCATCCTAAACAAATTCAGTGCATTGACACATATTTGCAAGTGTGGGACTCCACAGGGAAAGAACACAATCTACGCGTTTTCACACATGATGGACTCACGAGGAATTATCATAGAGGGCGCCTTGAAGAAAAGGATCTTCAGTTCATACGTGACAACCATCTCATTCTAAGTGCTCCAAAGGAAGGAGGTGCTCACTCTCCAGAAATACTCATTGGCTGTGACCAATTATGGAACTTTATGAACTTTGAAGAGAGAAACTTCGTTCTCCCATCTGGTCTCGTTCTGGTACCGACGCGACTAGGCTACATGGTTACTGGGAAGCGCAACGCCGAATCAGGAGACAACACAAACAACATGAACTCTTCAGTTCATACCGTTGAGTCATCACATCAGTTTCTTGGCCAATGGGAACACCACTGGACGATACAACCTCATGAACTAGAAAAGGAATTCTGCGGGCCTGAGAAAGAAGAAAAGGCTCTCATCAATGCCCAGGTCCTGGCAGATTTCAATAAATCGATCGAAAAGAAGGATGAAGGATATGTCGTTCGCCTTCCGCTCAAAGATGATCACAAGCGACTACCTGACAACAGAGCCCTCGCACTTCATCGCCTAAGAAGTACTATACAAAAGTATAAGGACAAACCAGAGCTTCTACGCCAGTACCATGAAGTTTTCCAAGAGCAGCTCAATAAAAACGTCCTAGAGGTAGTAGATGAAGGTCAAGAGGATCCCTATAAACAACGGCACTACCTCCCACATCAACCTGTCATCACGCCAGATAAGGACACTACCAAATTTAGAGTAGTCTTTGACGCATCTGCGCACTACAGAAACTGTCCTTCACTCAATGACGTTGTGCATCAAGGACCTACCATGCTTCCTAAACTGTTCGGAATACTTCTTCGATTCCGCACAGGAAAGCATGTTCTTCTTTCGGATGTCGAAAAAGCCTTTCTGCAAGTGCATTTACACAAGGACGATAGGGACTTCACCAGATGTCTGTGGCTAAAAGACATAAGTAAACCAGTCACCGAGGACAATCTAAAAGTATACAGATTCACAAGAGTGACATTTGGCATCAACGCTTCGCCATTTTTGTTGAGTGCAACTATCCTATACCACCTCAACAACTACGTGGAAAACAAAAGTTTGGCGGAAGAAATCGCATCAAATCTGTACGTGGATAACCTATTCGTAAAAGCGGAGTCTGTAGCTGAAGGAATCCAGAAGTACAAAGATCTGAAAGCAATTTTCAACGAACTTCAAATGAACCTGAGAGCATTCGTATCCAATTCCTCTGCGATAACGGAAGCAATCAAATCAGAAGATCAGTCGTCAAACTCATCACCCAAAGTACTCGGATTACGATGGGATTCTACAACAGATGAGTTTTCCATTAACATAAAAGTCCAACCAGAAGAATTCGTTAGTAAACGGACAGTTGCTCAACAAATTGCGTCAGTATATGACCCCTTTGGATGGCTCATACCTCTTCTTGTAAGAGCCAAGCACTTCCAACAACAACTATGGAAGGAGAAGTACAGTTGGGACGAACCATTGAGTAAACATCTGCAAGACGAATGGCGCTCCATTACAAAAAATATGAACGCATTTCACAAAAATGTGCATCGAAGGATAGCTCATTGCACAACCTCGCATTCACTAATCACGTACTGCGACGCTAGTGGGATCGCCATGACGGCGTGCACATACTTGGCAACCGAGGATGACTCCAACTTCCTCATAGCCAAGTCGAAGGTTGCGGACTACAAAAGGCCAGCCACAGTCCCAAAAATGGAAATGAATGCAATAGCAATAGGAGCACGATTGACTCTGAACACCTATCTGAGTCTGAGATATGCAACGCGCATCACCAGAGTCATTCTTCTATCCGACTCGGAAATCGCGTTGAATTGGACAAAAAGTTCAATTCATCATCAAGGTATTGGTCCATATGTTAAAAATCGAGTGAAAGAAGTCTACAACATCGTCAAAGAATTGGAGGAAATGAACGTTCAAGTCCAGTTTGGATATATCGACACCAAACAGAATCCCGCGGACATAGGAACACGTGGAGCATCAAGAGAAGAATTCTCTTCTCACATTTGGTGGAAGGCCTATTCTCTCCGAGGCATATCTGAAAATGGCATCAGCTCCTCATTTTTCCGCATAAAAATCCAAGCTGACGATCAGGACGGCGAACTAATGGAAACCTTCGTGACCGCATCAATCACAGGATCACATGCATCAGACAAACCGAAAGAATTGATAGACCTCTCTCGTTATAGCAGCAAAACAAAAGTTCTGAGGATAATCGCATATGTCATCAAATTCATTAGACATGCCACAAAACGACTACAAGCTTCGTCAAGGAACAAGTTGCAACCTTATTTGAGATACATTCACACTCGGTCCCAAGAAAATCACCTTACCGCCTCCGACATTCAGGACGCTCATCATGCATTAATCAGAAACCACCAAGCTGTCCACTTACATCAACAACATAAGAATGACTTCCTCAAAAACCTCAATCTGAGAAAGGACAACAACCTTCTCATACGAGCATGCGGACGCCTTAACAAATCGGACCTGGACGAAGAGACCAAAAATCCTCTTCTCGTCTTACCTAACACAGAGCTGTCTCGACTCATAATTCTAGAAGCACACGGAAAGTATCACAAAAATGTTGGACACACAATAGTGGAAGTAAGGCATCTATACTGGATTCCACGGCTCCGTGAGCAAGTCAAGAAGTGCATCAGATCATGTGTACCATGTCAAAAGATGAACAGTTTGCCTTATAAATATCCTGAGATGACGGATCTTCCGAAATATCGAGTAACAAGATCACGACCATTCCAACATACAGGTCTGGACTATTTCGGTCCTATTCCCATCTACGGAAACAACATGGAACGCATGGAAGCTCATGGGTGCATTATTTACATGCTCAGTAACTCGACTTGTTCATTTGGAAATTGTGCCTAATGCTACGACGGAAAACTTCTTGAATGCATTTCGTCGCTTCGTCGCTCGACGAGGGAAACCAGAACAAGTGATCTGTGACAATGCCCCCATATTCATCCTTGGGAGTCAAATCATAAATGACAGCCTCAGCAATGATCCAACGGATGAAGACGTCCGTCGAGAAATGAGCAATCAACTAATCGAATGGAAGCATATAACGCCTCATTCGCCTTGGAAGGGCGGCTTCTACGAGCGTCTCATTAGATCAATCAAACAGGCACTATACAAGGCAATAGGAAGACGAATACTTACAATGGAACAGCTTCAGACATTCCTCACCGAGATCGAAGGCTGCATCAATAGTAGGCCACTCACCTACCAAGAAAGCAGTATCAACGACGTCCTACGTCCATTACGCCCTATAGACTTCATTCAACGAGAAATCAATCTCGACATGTCATGGAAACTCCCTGAGGAAGAGCGCACAGATCCAACCTTCCTTCCGGCATCGGAAGCCCTTCAATTAGAAACGAGAATCCAAGCTCAAAAGGCGCTCCAGTCCTCCTGCGACTTAACAGAAAGATATTGGGATAACTTGGAAAACGCATTACCTCACAGCTCTACGAGAACAACATCGTCAGAACATCGACAACAAGCGTGGGAGTATCATAAAGATAGAAGAAGGACAGGTCGTACTCTTGGTAGACCCGCTCATGAAAAGAAACCACTGGAAGCTTGCTCGTATCACGAAATTGATGCAAAGTCAAGACGGAGAAGTGAGAGAAGCGCAGGTCACCAGCAACGGAAAAACTTTCAGACGCTCGGTGAACCACTTAGTACCTCTCGAAATTCAAGGAAACAGCGGCAAGTTAAACTTGGATTCCCCGGAAAGTCAGTCAAACACGCAACATTCGCCACCGGAAAACATTAATCCGCACTACAACTTGCGCCCCAGGAAATCACTCACTCATCATGCCGAAGCACAACATGTGCAGAGTTTGCAAATAAGGAAGTCGACCCCAACGTGGCCGCCTTCACTGTATCTGAAGATGGCTCTAATGCTATCAGTCTTCACGATACTGCATGGAGAACATCCCACTCAGAAAAGTGTTGAAGTAAATTCAGGCCATCAAAGCCAATACATGTATCGAGGAGTATATTTCCTTCCACCACAGGATAAAGAACCACAGAGGGGTGCACATCATCACAGCTTCATAGAAGAAGTATCAGTGCATCAAAATCTGCGTTCCTTATGCCTTAAGCCAGACAGTCGAAGTCATGCAACATCTTGTCGCTATGCATGGAAAACCTTTAGTTTAGGACATTACATCCAATCTCAAGAAACAGGAATAAGCACCATTTTCTTCTACCATTGTTGTACATGGAATCACATTCAGTGCATTTCGTACATTTTTTACGGGCATCACTCAGATCTGTTGCCAAAGAAAGTGCAAAAAACATTCTAAAAGGAGTTCTCACCAAATTAAGGATGTTACATTACTAACCAAAACGGATAAATTAAGTTCATTTAAACAAATTTTGATACTCTACTTGACAACACACTCAGCGCATTATGTTACAGAAAGATGTCATCGGAAAAGGACGACGAATACACCAGAAGACGTCGCGCAGAAGAAGAAACACTCATAGAAACAATCCGATACAAAAGGCGGCGCATCAAATTGGCACCTTCCTTTCCATCAGAAGACGAAATTCAACACAAAATTCGTACAATTCTTAGTTCTGTCATTGATCTCATTCAATCCAATAATCTCTTTGACTTTTTCACTGAGATCCGCGGTCGTAAGCCTGAATTCTTTGCCAAAAACGAAGCCACTCTTTACAAATGCCACTTGGAAAAGGTGCATCTGCAGGCATGTCACATAACGGACAAAATTCGGTGCGGAACGGAAGCATTATCAATGGGTTACGACCTCTACAGACTTCTTGTTCAGGCGGATGACTCATTAACAAGCTCTAGGGACAAGTTTTTCGAAGAGGAAGTCAAAGGAGTGTCTTTTGACCCTACCTTTACGGCAGAGTTTGTTCGCAAAGAACTCGAGTTTTTAGAGGATTTTTGTCAGAAGATCCAGACGGAAATCCGCGAAGCCGAACTCCAGCTGAATACTGAGACTCATGAATCATTGTCCGATGAAATCAAGCGCATTCTAGCCAATCTCGAGCACAAACTTGATGAGAAATTCGAGCATTTCAGTCAGCAGCAAGAACAATTTAGTCGCAAGTTGACCGATCTTGAGCACAAACTCGACGAGACACGGGAGCATTGCAGTCAACTGCAAGAAGAAATCAAATGCATGCTGAAAGAACCTAAAGAGCCCATAAATAATAGTCGTCTTGTCTCGGAAAAGCAATCACATTCACCTGCGGGCACACCATCGAGACGGAGCACCGAGGAAGATCTCTTGGATCTGGAAGATGATGTTGTTTTCCAGAATTCTGACGAGGGGGACGTCGACAGCAACAATAACGTGCCAGAAAGACCATCGGCGGAAGAAGAGAGACTCGAGCTTGAGCATCGCTTGAACATTCTGAGAAACCGAGTCGAGATGGAGCGCAGAGTTCCAGAAAGAAAGATTAATATGCACGACGCTATGCAAGAGAAGGACCGTTTTCTACGATGCTCATTTTGTTTCGCTAAAGGATTGCATTATAGCGACAGTTGTCCGGAAGTACCCACCGTAAAAGGCAGACTGAAGCGCATCCGTTGTGAGCATTGTTTGGATATTAGACATGAAACCGTTCACTGTTGGAGAACCAGAAGGGAGTGCATGTATTGTTCTTCCACGGATCACAACAAGGCCATATGCACACTCCCTGAGCGTATCTACGAATATTACAGAGAGATTGAGGAAATCGAGCAAGAACTGGAGACAAACAAGGACTACTACTATAGAGCCCGATCTGGACCAGCCCCAAGGGGGGAGTATCACGACGGTGATCATTGATTTGATTTGATCACTCCCAGATCGCGCGGGAAACCCCATATATAAGCCAATGTTTTGCCTTGAAGTGTTCATTACTCCAGACGTCCGCGGATTGTGCATCCAGGATAGAGCATCCCTTTGATTTCGTGCATTCTTGCTTATCGCGCACTCTTGCTTATCGTGCATTCTTGTTTATCGCGCATTCTTATTTATCGTGAATTCACTTGTTCATCGTACATTCACTTGTTATCTTACACTCATCCATCGTATCTCATCATTCGAAGTCAATTTGTTCGCATGTTCTATTTTGCTAGCTTTATCGATTGTTCACCCATGGCCATTGATGTTGTATATTGATTTATCATTAATTTATCTGATGTCATGAATCTCTCCTAAGTCTTATTGGTTTGCCTATGACTCATTGAAGATCATGTCGTTTATTCACTTCCATCTTGATTCTCATACCGTATTTACTCACCTTGATACCTAAGAAGTTGTTCGTTGATGTTATGTCGTACTGTTGTATTGTTATTGTTTATTAATGATGCATAAACGTTTAATTACCCAAGTTTGAGCTGTCTGCACGAGTCGGTCATCATCCGTACCTACCGCGACAGATTCTACAGATGTTTAAAAAAATTTCGGTAAGCTAAAAGCAACTCCCCCACACATCCAAATGTGTGGAGTCACAGCGGTTAGCAATCAACTTGTGGATGCTGAATTGACTAAACATGAACACAAGAAGCGAGGAGAACTGTTCATAAAGCCCTGCACAAGAATACCCCCTAAAATAAGGAAAAGGCGGGGCCAGACGAGTTGTCCGCACTTGTCTGTTCCACGGTTCAACTTACCCGCTCGTTTGAATTGGCCGATACGCCGTAATCAACGCTGGGTAACTCGTCCAAGTGCTGGAATTAGTCGCCAAATGCTGACTTTGTAAAACCCTAGCACAGGTAGTGTGTAAAAAAAGGTTAAATTTTTTCAAGTTTTTTTTTTCGTTTACGACACACATTTCAGCGGAGAAGTTTCTAGTTTACGTCGTGAATGTACAGAATCACCTGTATCACCTGTCGTCCCGTTGATCGTCGATTTGCTCGAGCGGGCGCCAGCAACGTCTCCATTCGTCCCTGTCGCGTGCTAGAGTGGTCCAGTGGATCCTCCTCGCTCGAGGGACACGAAGTCCTTCATTCCTTTCGTTCAGCTTTCGTGAAGAAGTCTGACCATCGGGCCGGCGGTCGTCCAGGTGTTCGTTTGACGTCCCGAGGGATCCAGTCGGTAACCGCTCTGGTCCAACGGTCATCGCAAAATCGCATGACAATACAGTACAATAAAATACCAAGCGAAATTCAGCCTACTTCAGGTGGAAGAAACCAAAAAGGAGTCACTTCCTTCTACATCTATAACGAAACGATTGCACTTATTTTTAGTCAATTTCATACCAAATGGTCCTGGCTGAAAAATGGAGTGCACTCTTCCATCGAGAAAAAAGAATTAGGATAGCCTTCTACACCGAACCGATGACATCAACAATCTTTCCCATGGGAAAATGGTGCACGGCTAGAACTCAACGAGGTTCTCGACGTACCCTCGATTTCGGAAGACGAGAAGAAAATCGAGTGCAGACCACACACCATAAGAGACGACGGCTAAGGAAAAAAGCCGCTTTTCTCTTGGCCGTCGTCTCTTATGATGTGTGGTCTGCACTCGATTTTCTTCTCGTCTTCCGAAATAGAGTATAGTATGATGAACCAATACGACCTTATTCCCGAAACGCTGATCGGAATAGTGTTGCGTTGTCAGAGTTAGTGGCTCTAGG
>MU884725.1:0-15203 GCA_036418205.1 Ostertagia ostertagi | reverse complement strand
GAAATTCATCACGATGATCTCGTCAGAATATGGTCTGGTGTACTTTTTCATCAAGTAGTGGGGAAAGGGCTGGCACAGGCGGGCCTCGGAAGTGTGACATTAGGTCATAGAGGGGCGACCCGTGTATTTTGTAGCGTGTCGTGTGCGGTTTGGGTAGCACACCCTCATTTACGTCCGCTCTCATGCAGGCGTGTGCAATCAGGCCCTCTGCGTCTCCATGGGTTCCCACACGAGACGAGCTTCTTGGAATCAAATTGCACGGCACACAGCGAGCGAGTAAACGCCCCAAGTGACCTAAGGATGCATATCTCGAGAGTCGTAACGATTCGGATCGGAAAAGTCACGATCGGACCCCTGTAAGTTGACTGATACTATTGCCATGTCTGGAATTAAGAAGCAGCGGAAGTTCACCTATCGCCTAGAAAACAGCTCACCCCTCCCTTTCTAAAGAAGCAATGTGACCGCCCATCTGCGCCTCGCTCCCGAGAGACGTTCAGTTCTTCTAGGTCACTCACCATATCCGATCATTGAAGCCCAGGGTTATGCTCGGAATTGGGCTCAGATTCAAGCTTATGCTTACACACTGGCTTCTGCTTAAGCCTAAGGTTAAGCTAGGCTTAGTCTCAGGCCTGCTACGAGCAGATGAGTGGTGCCCTAATGTTAGCGATTTGACCTGAGGAGGAGAAATGAAACTGAATTTGTCGACTCTGCTTTGACGATCTTCACAAGACAAACATCATCAGGTTAGATTGGATAGCTTCCACGAACTGTGCCCGAAATGCATTACTTCTGGCCACTAAAGTTCCATCCTGCTTCACCCCTCTGCCCTTAGCAAGTAACAATCATAAAAGGAATAGGCACACCTCCTGTTCTCTCTGATTGATTTGTAAGAGAGTATTATTACAGGTACGTGTCGTTGGTTCCCTCTTTTGTACTCGGGTTCGTCGACTCTGCCTTGATGATCTTCACAAGTCAAAGCATCAACAGGTCAGGTTGAACAGATCCCACGTTCTGTGCCAACGGAGTGCTTTACTTCTGACCACTAGCTCCTACCTTACTTACAGCTCTGCCACTGACAATTCACAATCATAAGACGAATGTATAAGAAGTAAGAGTGGCGGAGGTGACGCAGGGGCAAGTGGCGCTTTTTATTGCGCACATGGTGCGACGAAATCCTGAGTTGAATCCCACTGACTTTCCTTCCCTCCAGCTTCGCGTAAATGGTACCAAACTTGCCTGAAATGATCAAACACCACATTCACACATTGGCAGGCCTCCTAAGCCACTGAGCAGGACAAATTACTTTCAAGTGCCATCGCGATCTGAATGGGACTAGGATGCGTGGCGCATCCCAAAAAGGAATTGATCACGAACGAATGAACGTCAGTAGCTAGGGGATGGGCCAGAAGTGAAGTGCCATTTTTCTCTATCCTACTATATATAATCGGCTAAGCGGTTGTGTGTGTGTGTGTGTGTATGTGTTTGTCTGTCTGACCGGAAATTCATAGCTCGGGCACCAGTGGTCGTCAGGAGTTGGTTTCAAGATATGATATAGGGGGTGGGACGGGAACATATTTGGTGGGGTAAAGAAAGTGATCACAACTGATAAGGGCTGATAAAAGGCGCTAGAACGCAAGTGTCGCGAAATTCATAGCTCGGGCACCAGTGGTCGTCAGGAGTTGGTTTCAAGATATGATATAGGGGGTGGGACGGGAACATATTTGGTGGGGTAAAGAAAGTGATCACAACTGATAAGGGCTGATAAAAGGCGCTAGAACGCAAGTGTCGCGAAATTCATAGCTCGGGCACCAGTGGTCGTCAGGAGTTGGTTTCAAGATATGATATAGGGGGTGGGACGGGAACATATTTGGTGGGGGTCACAAAGTGATAACGACTGATATGAGCAGATAAGAGGCGCTGAAACACAATTTCACAAAATTCATAGTGCGCTTCGCAGCAGTCGTCAGGAACTGATTTTGGGACATGATATGGGGGTTGGACGGTAACATATTTTGTGGGGGTCAAAAAGTGATAACGACAGATGAGGACTGATAATTACGATATGTACGAACGTAGAGATTACTCGAAACCAGATTGCAGATAATGCATTTCATTTCAATATCATTTCATTAGCGTTATAATTGTAAATTCAAACACCTTTCAACCGCTACACCTTCTAGAGTTCTTGAGGATGAATGGGATGCTCTAATAAATTTGATAGTGAATACTGGGCATTCCGTCTTGAGATTACCAAAAATTATTCGACCGCTAAATTTCCTCGATTCTCGATGCATGGTGGTTGTTTACATACATCACTTTAGCTGTGCACTTCACTGCGCTTATCAAACAGTGAGATACAGCCAAGATGGGCAACGGACAGTAATGCATTTAACGAAGCAGCTATAGTTAAGCGGTGAAACCCAAAGCTTCACCGATTGTCAGTTTTGTCAGAGGCTTCCGTGTCATGCGCGCGGTAGCGGGCGGAGCTAAACTGGTTAGCAAATAAGCAGCAAGTTTGTGTTGGGGTCATCTGACCAGTTGTAATACATACTGGTCCACGTGGTCTTAGTTTACCAAGTTTGAGCTATTTTGCAATTGATTAACGTAGCGTTTAAATCCCATCATGGTTATCCAATGCGTGGCGCAAACTAAAAAATTGGATTGGTCTGTGGTTAGCTGGGCAGAAATACTTTGCTTCCCGCGGTCAGACATGCCGCAATTGCGGGCTTAGCACATCTGGCGACGTCTAGATAGACCATATCACGTGTTTTTTCGATGGAGGTATCTGATGTCACTAGTGCTGCTAAGCCTGCAGTTTGCGACAGGTGCACCTGCATTTGCTAGGTTTGCTTCAATATGATTTTTTGCAGCTCATTTGCTGCCGTCTACGGAATGTCGATTATGGGTGCGGCTGCTCTCGGAAATATCGTCACAAGTATTATATTATTACAAACCCAAGTTCACTTCGGACACCTCATCGCACGATTTGGCTTGAAGTAATTGTTACGAGTTTCAGAAATTTGTTGTTTATGTAAACAATTGGGATGCTGCTGACTTAAATATTTTTCCCATTTTAAAAAGAAATGTTGCCCCGTCAGCTTGCAAGATTCGTCTTTGTTAGAGGCTACAATTTATTTGTAATGCTTTCGGCCTTGAAACGAAAATGAGGCGGGGCTGTCCGTGGGCGATTTGTTGTCAGGATTGGCTCAAGCTCACCTGGTCAGTCCTTGCAATCGATAGACAGGCGGACGAGGTTGGATGTAGTGCCCCCTACGCGGCTCGAAAGTGAGGAAGCTCGCTCTACTCGCAATCCACACCCTAGTCGCAAGCCTCACCCAAGTGCACCGGAGCTACGCTGGATGTTGCGAGAAGAGTGCGGCCGCAGAAGCGGCAGCGTTAGATTGCGACTCAATGTCTGCGCAGCCTTTGTGGTGTGAAACGTCGTTGGACTTGTGCCAAAAAATCTCATAGAGGGGGTTCCTTTCTATGAATACTTTGAAAAATGTATCTTTTAGCGATATGGATCAAAGGAACAAACCAACGATGAAGACGGAGGTACTGCGTACAATTATAGCTTGAGCGCTAGCCATGAAACCCTACGTTTTACTGGGTATAAACAGTAGTAGACATTGTCAAACATATAAACAAGAAACCTTTAATATGAATAAATTATTGATTTGAAAAGTTGCGAGAAGAAAAGAATCTCGCAGAAACTATCCATTTGCGCTGATGTTCTACATCCGTATCGATTCTGGCCTAGAGCTAACAACTGGCGTTGGAGCAACTTTGACCATTAGTTCGTGAAAACTCGTCCAAACCCATACGTTCTCCATCTCAAGGTGAAATAGCTGAAACGGGAATACGGCGGTGTACGGCCGCTTCGTTTGCTTCTTCTTGGTTCCAATAACTTATCCACCCTAAACTTCATATTCAGGACGCCCCTACCACTCAGGTTTTTTACGAAGCTTGTCTATGTGTGGGTGCCAGCACTTATTAATCAAAGTCGCGTAATTTTGGTAACCAGCTGAAACGTCTTTTTATTTATTGCATTAACGAATTTTGTTTTTAAGGACCTTTGTTATGTACTTGTGCCAAACGTCTGTGGGGGGTGTTTGGTGGGCCTTGAAACTTCCGCAAGAGTTGAAGCTTTACCGCTTCATGACAACAACATGCTGAAACATAGTGACCAGAATTGGTTGTCTATGAAGGTTTGAAAAGCGTCGTTGTGTTGTCGGTTGGGTATTTCTCTGCGCCCCCTAGTTCGCTGCCCTCATCAACGCTTGCGGCTTTCTAGCATCCTCCGTCTCCTGTGCCGTGACGATCTCTAATTTTCGTTTGCTTAGTAGACACGCACAAGCAACACGACTTCGGCTTGCCTCAGTCGTCGACAGATGTCAGCTTTATCGTGTATTTAAAGCAACAGTCCTAGCAGGGTGGGCGTGGTCGGAAACGACTGCAGTCCCCCTTGGCCGAATTCCGACCACGCCCACTTCCAGCTCGCCTAGCGGCTTTCCAAGGTGAGTTTTTGTTCAGTCACACTTCTTACGTTCTTGACTAGGGACTGAACAGCTCCGAAGTGGGAATCAGCCGAGGGATTGCAGTTGTTTCCGACCACGCCCACCCTGCTGGGGCTGTTGCTTTTAAGTCGCGCTGTTTCAGATATCCCATGCTATCTGTGGAGCAAATGAATAACAAAGACGTTGAAAATGTGACAAATTGGGCGAAGGCATGAGCACGTTTCATTGAATAGGGCTTTGGAACCACGATTGTCCTAGCAAAGCTTCGATTCCAGTTCCTCGGACTTCTAAGTGGATCTATATGTGGCTTATTCCCGTTACTGCTTTACGATAATCTGACTAGTGAGGAAATCCAACGAAAAGCAAAAGCTCTAACCTACGTGTTCAGAGAAAATCATGAAGCCGGTGAGTCGAAGTTCCAGGGCACATAAATGAAATATCAATGAAGGGTGAAGATTAGTCGCACCCTTCTGAAAAATCGTTAACTCCACCGTCTGGCGCCTTTTGGGATACCAGATCTACTGATGTACTGTATTTACTACGAAGAATATGTTGAGAAACCAGACGTAGTGCTTCAGGAATTTCTTGCTTCACGACGTTAGACGCAGAGATAATGACCGTCGAAAGAAGAGCACAGCGCCCAGCGAGACGCCAGACATTCCAGCTGCACTTAAACGCCTATTTGCGACGGCTGCGCAGCTTCAACACAAGTTGGCAAAGCCGTTTCTACTGCGCTTCTAGATGGGGGGACATGTTCTACCTTTGTAACATGGCTCTAATGTGTCTTGATAGCGATTCATTACTTGCTCCGCCTGCGCTGACGAGAAAAGAGGAAATGGCCAGGGTTGTTCAACGTGGACCAAATGGGAGGCTCATTCAGAATATACGATAATCATGAGCCATATTGTGGTTAACGTGCACCGTTCGAAATACGCAAATGTAAGTAGAAGCACTCCTCCCCCCTAGCCAGTGTTCAACCGTACGTTGGCCACAGTACTACGAAGGTCGTAGTTGTTGAAGTTTGTGGTTGTGGGTGGGGGGACGTAATTTGTTTCGGTCACGAAATAATGTAATAAGGATGAGAGGGGCGGGAGAAAATTTGCCGTTGTGTGCGTATAGTATACCCCCATCCCGCTTGACGGTGATTTTTGGAGGGAAAAATTAAGTTGTGAAGAAGGGGTCGGATGAAATCTGAGTGAAGGACGGGGGTCGTAAAATCTTTTGCAAAAAGCTGCAACGATAAGACCGACCCTGCCCTAGCCCCCCTTGAGTGCCCTATCAAACGTTGACATGAAATTATGTCTGCTAACCCAAATTTAGCCTTCCTTTTTACTCTCGAAATGCTGCCAAATGGGTCTTACCATTAAGAGAATTGAGCTAACAATTAGTGAAGCGTTTCGATGTGCGAAGATGGCGCGACCTCAGCAGTCGGACTACACATCTATCCACAGGAGCGACTACTTCAGTGAGGTTTAGCCCGCCATGACCTCGCCTTCAAGAAAGCAATTCAGTAAGAAGCTTGAGACGTACGTACAGTATAATGTACTGTGAAAGCCGGTGCTAG
Organism: Ostertagia ostertagi; assembly: GCA_036418205.1. Taxonomy (NCBI): domain Eukaryota; kingdom Metazoa; phylum Nematoda; class Chromadorea; order Rhabditida; family Trichostrongylidae; genus Ostertagia; species Ostertagia ostertagi. Next base: position 9,122 of record MU884725.1, on the reverse strand, counting down.
GTGTGAGGGGTTTTAGTAGTTAAATGAATAAGCAAGGAGACCGGAACGCGTGGGTTCAAGGCTGAGTTTGGCTCATAGTTCAACATCTTTCATTAACAAAAGAAAAACCAATTTAATTATGAACAAGTTGTTTCAGCAGTGGAAATAGTAGACCATCCAAACGAACATCCACCCACTGATCATTTGATTAAACAATGGCAAGAAGCTGAGGCAAAAGACAAGGAGCTGTCCAGTAGCTCTGCTCTCGACGAGGAAGAAGGTAGTGGATCCGAAAGCAAGGGTTCAGGAAAATGATAATCCATTTTTTGCCTGTGCTTCAACCAATATGCTCCTTTGCTCCTTTTTTGCTATGGTCAGATTTTCATAGCATTTTTATATCTGTTGTTCGCATTTTTAATTGTACAGAAGGTGACAGTATTTAATAAAGATTAAAGAGAATCAGAATTCATGTAGAACGACCACTTCCAAGTGGCCTCTTTCCACCCAAAGCTAACAGCTCCAGCAGAAGTCGTGTCGAAGAATACATTCTGTGGATGAGATAGAGTAGCACACGAGTATCACAGATGTACCGTTGTCGCGGCTCGAAAGTGCGCGACAATGGCGCTAGGGCTTTACAAAGTGAACTTATGGCGACTAATCTTAACTCATGGACGAGATACCTGTGCAGGGCAAGGTGCCGAGACGGTTAGAACGTCCACATGCGTGATTCACGGAATCAGCTCTCGGAGTTGGACGCAGTTGGAACAATTCTCACAATCCTACAAGGGGGGTCAACTATAGCGTTGATAAAAAGGAGGGTTGAAACGCTATTCTCCTTTCCCCTGAAGAGTATCGCACCAATGGTGAAATGGGATCCGTTTGACCTCTTTTTTGTGGTAGTCGTTGGTATTGGAGACCCATTACCAATATATCCAACTCCCTTCCATAGTCCATCGAAAAGCGGGCAGTGTAAGCGGGTAGCAAGGATGTTAAAAAACTCTTTCCTATTGAAGAAGGGTTATGCATTGCATAATTTCATAATATGAGTCCCTATTTATCAAAATGCTTAAATTCGACTTCCGCGCCGGAAATTTCCAACGCACCGCTTGTTCTGTGTCGAAGCCAAACTTGGCTACTTGTCTGGCAAGGCAAAAGCCTCGGGTTGCACAGCTGGATTCCGTAGATCATTTAAGGGGCCTAAAAAGGGCATTCAAATGTCATCACGTTTAATTATTGGAGGCAGAATGTGCGGAATGGATCGATCAAACCAAGTGCATGCAATTTTAGGCGCTATCGCATGATACGGGGCAACCTTTAAAACCTGGCCTAGGAAGGGAAGACCCCCTACGGAAAATGAGATTTCTTCACGCGTTTCGCTATCTCTCCTCCCCTCCTGCACCTCAGTCCCGTTTTCAAGGAAAACAAGATGTTCCACCTATAATAGTTTTAGAAGTCCAGCACCACCACGATGCCCCGTATCCTGCGATAGCGCTAAATTCATTTCGTATTTTAGTTAGAAGAGTAGTTGTTCAACCAGTGGATGAGTTGCTGAGAACTTCAAGGTATTTCTTATACGGAAATCTGTGAAAATATCTGTACTCCGACAATGCTCGATTAAACCATCTATAATATCAGTGACAGTTGGTATAGCCAATTTATTGAAAGCCATTTTTACAATAACCACATGAAGAAAGACCCGTCTGTGTGAGATCATAGTCATCTCCTGATCCACAGTAAAATGATAAAAAGACAGACAGCTAGGGACGAGATTCGGACTTGTGACCATTAATAATACAAAGCGTAGTGTCTACAGTCGGTTGGACCAATTTTCATTTTTTACAAGGCTATGGTTTTAGCCGCACTCGGTCTCTGCGAGTGGTGGGTCCAGGCCAAGTCGAGTCTGAAGCGAGCCACCGTACGGGCCCACTTATATGTTAGCCTAGCTTAGTGCGGAGAGAACATCGATATCATTGATATGCTATCATAGATCGTTCTAGCTACTAGGGAATCATGCTCTGTATCGAAGGAGGATTAACGTTATGGTCGAAGGTAGAAGAAGGAGAAATTTAGCTAGTGGGAAGAGAGGCCGACCTCCCAAGGGTGTGGACCGACACGCAATTCGCAGCGGAGAATAACCCTCGTCTACCACGGCCCTCGCCGTGGCGCTATCGGCACGGCACGCCCACCGACTGACTGAGCGTTTCTCCGCAGGTCTTTAGCGTTTAGCAGAGAGAGGAGATAGATAGTTGTTGCGTTGATAAGAGGGGCGCAGCAACGATGAGATCTTGCATCAACTGCGAAAAAGTTCAGAGGGGCAATGAAGGCGGCGCGCAAGTTTTTCGGGTTCTGGACCATTTCTCGTGTTTTTTTTTTGGGCATCCCGGTCCCTATATTGACACGCTTACCTTTAATTCTAATGGGGCTGAACTCGCCAATCGTTAAAGGCCCCCCTCCCCTTCAATTGAGAAGTCGGAATCTCCATCCCATTAGCATCGAGTATAATAAAAAATACAAAAACAGGTCAGAATTCAGTTATGTACAGTATGGTGAATCGAGATCAATGACATTTTATAAAATTGTTTGGAAATAAGAATGCCAAATCGGGTATTTATTGGCCTTATGGTTAAGCGAACAAAATATACGAAGAGTAGCAATCTGAGGTTTATATGCGCCACCACATCGACAAGTCGCACAGTTATACGATTCCTCTTCTGAATTCCCGTAAAGGTATCCGTTCGAACATGGTTTGGCTAACGGTACGAGTTTTCGCATACGAATTACGTAACGGCTGAGCTCCTTGTCTTTGCGTTGATAGGCTGTCCATTGTGGTCATTCCGGTCGTGGTGGAGATGGTCCTGAAAAAAGCACAATAGATAATGGCAATGATGTTCAGCCCGCCTCACGGTCGGATTAGGGACCTTTGCGTCAGCGGGGTTCTCTAAAATTGGCTATAAATCGCACCCGAAAAACCCCTGCACACTATGGTTAGTATGATATCCCCAGTAGCCAAAGGAGGCCTTGACAATTCGAGCCAAAGCTAACAACCCAAATTGGGAAAGTCTGCGATCCAAAACTTGCCCGCCCTTCAGATGGCTTCGCCCACATTGTTGGGTGAAGCGAGCAGATCAACGGAAACATGCATGTCGGTTATGGAACACTGGCGTATAACTGGGACATAAATTGAATGCGGCTAAAATATTTATGACGAAAATCGCGATGGACGTCGGGCGTCCCGCGCAATTCTCTATAGAGGAGATTCCCCGAAAGACCTGCCGGCGCGTCGGGAGGCTGTTGCGTCAAACCACTCCACCCTCCTTTTTACACGCGGCAACGATCGTGCCTGCAATCTTGCCATTATGACAGGGGCTTAGGTTCATGTAAACTAGGCCAATGCTATCGACCTGGTCCATTCTCTTTAGAAACATTGCGGGACATCCTGCTTTTGCTGAACCGCAACCGCGTCTTTATGACTCTTCCCGGACACAGTGCGACAGTTAAAAGAGATTTGTAGTAGTCACGAATGTTCACCGAGGTCTGTGCCCTGATTCCCACTAACCGCGATTACTTACTCTATTACTACTATTTTGTAGTTCAGGCAGTCCCATCTAATGCTACGTGCATTCGATTAGAACCGACGAGGTAAAATCTATCAAGAATAAAGGCTCAAAATTATCACTTGATTGACGGGCAAAATTGATAATGGCAAAATCAAAGTTCCAGCATTGATATGTAGAAGTCCAAATTAGTAGTGTGCATGGAAGCTCTTGTACAGACCAGAAACTGTTTAGTGAGGCTGGACTGTGGAAAAGTGCTTGAAGAAATGTGTAGAGTACGAAGTTCACAGAAGGTTTCACACAGAGTTTCTGGAACAGGAGGATAGCTGGGAGTAAGAGAAGGAAACAGAGAAGAAAAGGAGAAGAGAAAAGGTGTGCAAGTGTAATCGCAGATTGCAAGAAACATCACAGGGGTGATGAGGGAGGTCGCCGAATGTTAGTTAAATCAACCGCTTCGCGACCGCATCGCGTGCTCGTAACGTAATTAGGCACATGTGCGTAAGAGTGCGGAGGTGAAGACAAGTGAAGCTGAAGTTGTGCTGTGTCGTGCAAATACTTCGATTAGTTTTTCAACCGTTGAATATGAATCACAGGGAAAATTTGCGGAATTTCAACCTTTCAAAACTCTTCGCAAGTCTACAGCTTACCTAATAGTTACGAAGAGATGGAACATGGGACAAAGGGCTTTCACAGACTCGTAGCGGTAGAGTTAAAGGCAGTGAACACGATGGCTGGAGGGCGGAGCGATTTTGTGACGTCATTGAGCGTGATTGGTGGAAGGGCTTTGGGAGGCGGTCCCAACCATACAATCCAGCGCGCTGAGGGTCCTGTTCCACCAATGACGTGCGAGGACGTCATCGCAGCCGCGCCACCTTTCAGCCATCATGTTCACTGCCTGAAACAGTAGCAGAAGTGCCTAGTCGCACCGGCATAATCAGTGTTAGGACCCCATCCGCCCATCCATCGATTTTTCCTCTCCCAGAGGTCGATTTTTGGCTATCAGGTGTTTCTGAGAGTGTAAAGCGGTTTGCCAAAGCTAGCGTAACTTCAAGATACTACTGTAAAGTAATCTGAAAAAATTCCAATCAGGATCAGCCAGTCCTGATCTCTGTGATCAAGCTTTATCCCCAGAAGCGTAGCAAACATGCAAAGACAGCCATGCAATCGTGCGTTCATGCAATCTAGCCATGCAAACAACCACTACTACAAGTTGTTTACTTAAGATCACTAATTACCGTAGTTGTCAAGGAGTCGCTTGCAGAAGTACTGCCGTGTCGCATTTTCGGCCGTTCTTTGGCAGATGAACAGCTATCGATTGAGTTCTAAAATTGATTTCAACTAGTGAACCACTACGCCATAGACAGCATTTAAAACACAAGTACATGGAACCGAAAAAAGCTTTGTACATTCCTGCGGCGCGTATTCGTGCATTTTGGATCAAATCCTGCGATAAGCTTGCAATATTCTCCTAATTGCACCTCAGTTTCCCACTGGCTGTACCCTGCCGTGATTGCGGACAAAACGTCGACATTCGAGCAGGTTGTATACCTAATTGCATAATTCGTTTCAAGTGTCTTCGTTTACTAGGTGTCAGTATGTGCCGAGTATCTGAGGGTTCTTTGATAAAAAGGTCATATTCACGATTTCAATAGAGGCCAACCTTGGAATTTTGGGGGATTGTAGTTGGAGATGTAAAAGGAGGACAGTGAACCGTGAAAAACAGTGGGGAGAGGGAGCTGTAAGTGTGTTCCGGTCCATGTTCAACGGATAGAATCCTCAACCCCATCAGCGATCAAAGATGGGAATAGATTTCCGGTATGGGGAGCCCAAGAAGGCTATGGGGGTCGCATCAATGGGGAAGGTGGTGTGGAAACATCAAGGTCATCAGGATTTGGTATATTTTAGAGGTCATAGCCAAAGTTCAACGAGGTAGTCGCATTTAATGGCTTCAAAAAGTAACTTGTCTGAGGTGAAAATGGACTATTTCACCTCTGTGTTAAATTTTTAGCAGAGATTAGGCAAGCAAATGTCGGGTATGGCATGGTTTTAGGGAATTTTCCAGGAACTTCAGAAGAATTTTGCACTTCTGCACCCTCCCCCTCCCTCAATTCACAGACTTTTCGAAGAAGATGTATTACACGCTTCCTAGATGGACAAAGAAAACTGTTTTTAAAAAATCCCCTTCAGGTTGAAGGGGAATTTTTTGAGTGGAGGCTGCTATTATGGCAAGCGTAACAGCGGGAAAATGAGTAAAGAATGCGATTCTGCTCATTTCCCTTTTTGGAACCGATGTCATGTGACTATGTAAATCGGAGCTAACTTCCTTAGCATCGGCGGTCGTCAAGCTATTCGCATATACTCCGACGCGATCGTCACACTAAGCGACCGCTCGATCGCAAAGTCTACACGCGCGGTGAGGCGTAAAAATGACACGTGATAGAGATCTACCCTGATTAATTTTAATTTACTTGCATAAGCTAAAGCTAACAGTTCAAGGTTGCCAAGCGAAACTAATATATGATTCCGTGCATGGGGCAGTGCTTATGTCGTGTTAGCGTGAATAAGTGGGACAGAACGACCACTAAAAGACATCCATCAGCAGGCGTGTGATATTGAGGTTTTCACACAAAGACATTACGGGGCCGATATGACACTGATGTGGACACTGAAGACCAAAAATGAAAAACGACCAAAACGCTTACAGCGGACGAGAGCGTCTTGTGCAGAAACGTCCGTATACAGGGGGGGGGGGGGCAAAAAAAAAGAGTCAGTCCCATTCACATTCCACCAAGCTAGAACATTACACTTTGCCAAAACCAAAGCCGAATGAGCTCAATTGCATTGAAGAGCACATTCTATTCTATCAAAAAAATTGCATAAGGCCTTCTACACCGACGACATCAGAAGATTTTCCCACGGAAACATGGTGCGCGGTACGAGCTCAACGAGGTCGTCGAGAAACCATAGACGATTACGACGTCTCTGAAACGCTGGTCAAAAGCCATTTGCATATTCAGAGCTAGTGTCTCTAAGAAGCCATTCACCAGTTATCCGATTGAATGAAATTATGTAGCAGCTTCGGAATGGAGCGATTATTGGTAGGCCTCCTTGAGCTCGACGGTGATGACAGATGACGTCATATTCTGGAGACGGTGAACGCAGCGAAGGTGGGCCTGATTCTGCTTATGGGGGGACATCTAAGGAATAATTTGCCATATAACTCCCAATAACAGCGGCATCCTCTGCGACAAAAGTTTGATGATATGCGCCCTGGGCAAAAAAACTTTTTGCCCCCCCCCTCACCTGTAAACTTTTGGCAAAAAAAAAGGAAAGAAGATAGAGATGGAATTGGTACGGAAGAGACGAAGTTATACGACGAGAGATAACAAGAGCCGAGTGCAGCGCCCTCGGCTCGCGCTCATTCCAGGGAAGAGACAAGAGTCATGGGAGGATCTAGGCCAGCGCAATCTAGGCCCATACCGTCCCAGTTTTAGATTTTGGCATTAAAAATATCACTGCGAGTGCAGTTTGGTCCACCTTACTCATGAATTACCGTTCAGCTGACTATGAGCTGCGCCTATAAAGCAGTGATTATGATAGCTGGGAAGCATTGCAGCTTTAGTAACGTAATAGGACTTCATTTGTGGAAGAGCGTTAAGGGACGGTCCACACACATACGCTGAGGAGTCTCGCGGCGACCACCTGATCATTCAATAACACGCACCGAATACCAGGTACCACTCCAGCCATTCCTGATCACTACGCGTTGAGCTTACTTGAAGCAAGGAAGCTATGTGATTGCATCTAAATCTCGTACTAAAGTCCAGAGTATCAAAATACACGGGATACTGCGCAGGGCTTAAGCAAAACCAGCTTGGTCTATAGAGACCACTTTGCCCTGCAAACTGAGCGCAAGGCACTCAGCGGGCCTACAAAATAGTTAGTGCGCAGCTATTTGGGCAGAGTTGACGTCAATGTTGAAGTTTCATCTAGTGAAGAATTTTCCTGACAATCTACTGCTCCTTAGAAGATGAAATTTCCATACAATGAATCGCCGGAGCAGAGAAGTCAGATTTCGGTCCATTTTTTCCGAAATCCGAAGTGCAAAAAATTGCGGTCCGTACCCTGACGTGGGAACGTCACAAGGCCAAGCATCACGGACCTGAACTGTGCCAACCATGGTAAGAACTCCTGCAAAGCCCTAAATAGGCACAAAGGGTGACACAGAGGGATGTGTTCAAGCCAGGCAGATAGAGCTTGGGAGAGATCAGAAGTGATAATTGGCCGGGAGATACTCACCCTGTTCTGTCCCGAACGAAGCAAGCACCTTTCGTTTTTATGCGGGCCAGAAGCGACTTCGGGAAATTCTGCCGACTTGAAAGACCAGAACGACGAAGTCAGCGGCTTTACCCAAAACCACCATTGTAGAAATCACTGCCGCCTGAATAGCCAAAGTGGCCTTTGAATGTAAGACACGAAAATGGACGGCTTACCACAGCAATCATAAAGTCACTATGGATCGGATAATACTCTGCCATGATGTTGATGAAAGCTGATGGGCCCTGAAAGACGTGAAATGCAGCGTACCCACCTAGTTGATGTCATTTATCTAGCCCAACCTGGGTAATGGTGAAGCACGTAACTATGGCACAAACGGTGCTGGTAACTTTTTGCTCGGTACGTGATTGCGACCCGGACATTTGTGATTCGGATTTGTAAGACGCTTGAGTGTTGAACTGTTTCTGCCTGAAGTGGTCATGTTCGGAATGTTTTGTCCCATTAATCACGCACGAATCGATATAAAGGGGCTACCTCTGCCTGATTGTGTAGATGAGCATCGTATTGGAGATAACGACGAGAATAATTGGCACCACAATAACGCAGACGGCGTTCACATGTGGTCCCCAATGGGCCACCGCCTTCACCAGAGCGGAGCTCGGGTTTGTTTGATTGCGGAACCACCTGGAAAAGAGGGAAACGAATGAAGCATCCCTAAGTATAATGGATGAGAGGCCCGACCAAAATCCAACAGATGACCACAGCTGGCAAAAAAGGTTTCGAGAGTCGGAAATTGGAAACGACATCGAAAGCAACACACAATTTCAAGATGAATAAGCAACATTTTAGCAACTATAGTTAAGTGAAAAAACTGGGGTATTCGTAGCATCCAGTGAAAGCCTCTCTGGCCGCACAACACTTGGCGCCTGATACGATAAAAATTCTGCCACAAGAAGGGACGAGTGAGATGGACAAAAAGGATAAAGGATAAAGCATTTGCCGTTGATCAATCCCTTTTTGGGATGCGGCACGCATTCTACTTCCATTTGTACATTCGCAGTGGCATTTGAATGCGATGTGGCCTATACAATGACTTGCGGGGGCCAGCCGATGTTCAAGTCAGTGTTTTTTATCCTCCCAGACAAGTCTGGTACCAATTAACCGACCCCGGAGGGATGGAAGGCTTGGTTGGCCCGGGCGACTCACGACCCAGGATTTGATCCCCGGACCGCTCGCGTGGTGAGCGCGCCACTTGTCACTACACCACTTCCGCCCTCAAAGAGGGACATATTGCCAAACGCAAAATGGAAT
>MU884719.1:0-11584 GCA_036418205.1 Ostertagia ostertagi | reverse complement strand
ACGCATTGATGTCTGACTTATTTGGCAAGGGAGTATTAGCAGCCTACACACAGGCTGCTCAGCCACCTGCCCCACCCACCTCCATACCATTACGTAGAACGAGAACGCGTTCAAGTGCTGCTAGGATTTGAAGGGATGCTGACGCGGCGAATCACAAATCGACAATTGGACCAACAAAGGGATGACCATTGTCCTGTATAGGCGGCACTCAAAAATACCCAGGGCCTAGCCCCAAACAAGCACTTTTGTAGAGAGCACACGTATCACAAAATGAGAACCTATGACAGGGAGGGAAGGAAACCTCTTTGAAAGGTAATAGGCGTTAAGGGCGGATTTTATGATGGAAAGGCAGCTCATTGAAAATGAAGTCAGAGATGGTTTTACACGAAAGAAAGAAAAGCAGGAAAAATGGCTGAGAACCCGAGATATGGGAGCCCTTTCAAATCATTATTCATCTTCACAGTTTTATACCTCCGAAGTCCTCGTATTGGGCGGAAGACCCTTTTGAAAGAATGAAAACCGACTGTATGCAGTTTGTCGGATTACCTCCCCAAGTCATTCTATGTACCCTCTGCTTCCGAAAATCAGGTGTTTGTCAGTGCAGACCACACAACACAAGTGACGACGGCCTCCAAAATAAAATGTTTTCTGCCAATGAAATGATTAGCCTGTTGCAGTTGTATTCTATCAGTTGTCACTAATTACAACTATCATTTACCAAAAATCAGCTATCACTATGAACCACTACTAACCAGATTTACTTGGAGGCCGTCGTCACTTGTGGTGTGGTCTGCACTCGACGCGCATCTGGTTTTCGGAAAGCAGAGTGCCCAGTCGCATTCAACTGTCATTACATTCCGAATTCAAGTAGAATGCGTAGCGCGTCCGGAGAAGGGTCCCATGGGCACTAACAAGGGAGGTCTTTCAGGGCAAGCCACGCTTTTTCAAAACGGTTTCTTGCATATTGTAGGGACGCATGTAGGGAACACAAAACCATGTTTCATTTTCGCTGAACGGTTTAGCAGTACCAAAAAAGAAGCATAAGGTACTGTTAATGGTTCGATCCCCCGTGGCGACTAAATTTTGCATTTGGGTTGGCGCCTACGGTTTGGTGCCAAATCGCGCTAAATATCAAAATCAGATGTCAATTCATCGTCAGGACCATTTTGAAGCCAACAAGTGGCCGCCAACCTTGATTGCAAAATTTAGTCGCCGCGGGGGATCGAACCATCAAGTATCATTCACCACTTTTTGATACTACTAAAACCGTTCAGCGAAAACGAAACATGGTTTTGTGTCCAAACCGTGTCTAAAAATCGTTACTTCCCTGAAAGACCCCCCCCCCCTTGGCAGTACAATAGCCTTTTATCAATACTCGAAGAAAATTAGTCATACAGGTCTATAACAGAAGCTGCAAAGAATCAAATGCGTAGGGTACCCAATTCTGATTAGGTAATGCAGGCAAAGCTGTAAATGTTTGTCACGGACGTAAGTTCATCGATCTGACAGTGAACACGACTGCCTAACAATTATTAGTCAGGGTTTCGACGACAGCTGCAATTACAGTCAGCTACAATCTGATTGCTCTGAGTAGCGAATGACCGTAAACACCTTACTCACACCGATTTAAACTTGCAAACATTTCCAGGTGCTAACAAAGGAACGGAAGCTGTACTTGCAAGCTCTCATGGATCCGCAAAGTGCGACAGGAAGTCGAAGAATAGTCAAAGATTGCCTTTTCCTCGACCGCCAATTTGGGTGAAAGCGAGCTGAGATAGCGCTACACTGCTTGGAACTCTTTGATTGACAGATCGAATCCCAACCAATTCGAGCCGTTTCATCAATCTTCAATGTAAGCCAAATGTCACATTCTACCCTCTGCTTCCGAGAATCAGGTACGCGTCGAGTGCAGCCCACACAGCCACAAGCAACGGCGGCTTCCAAATAAATTTGGGTAGCTAGGCGATCCAAGCTCAGTGATCACTTACTAGATGATAAATGATAGCTGTAATTAGTGACAACTGATAGAATTCAACCTACAACCGGGTAATCATTTCATTGGCAGGAAACATTTACATTTGGTAGAGGCCGTCGTCACTTGCGGTGTGTGGTCTGCACTCGACAAGTATCTGGTTTCGGAAACAAGAGTGTACACATCGACCTTGTTTTCAAACGCTTCAATGAGCACGTAAGTCGAACCAGCGCTCCCAAAGGGATTCATCAACGAGCAGCACTTACTTTTATGACTCTGAATCGCTACAAGCTTTTTCTTCGCCGCCGGTTCCTTCCCCTCCGGAAAATAGCCTAATTTTAGAAAGTGCAACTTTGTAGCAAATTCAGCGAATAGCGGCGCTTCCAAAACCAACCGGAAATTGGATGTCTTGTTGCAAAGCTCAATGGAAAAAGATCTGTTCAGTTGGGGCTCGTAGGCTTTTTCGATTGCACAGAATAACAGGGGAAACTGAAGTCACTCCATGGGTTAAGAAAAATATAATCACTTATCACACGGAAGCTGATTTGTGGGAAAATTCGCCCCAGCCGGGATTCGTACCCTGATCTCTTGCTTTGGCAATTGAGCTACATGTTATAATCACATATCATACGACAATCACAGGGGCGTTTTACAGCCGTACTTGTCGTACTTCGGAAGGTGGTAGTTCAAACCAATGGAACCATGAAATGTGAAAGATTGCAGGAGTTTTGCTAAAAGAATCAGACCAACGAATAAACAGAGCAGTGTTGATTAACTGATTTCTCAAGAATTAGTCACGATGATCTCGCGGAAGAGTAGCTTCTATATCGTGGAGCCCCGCCCATCGGATAGATAGCTCCGCCCAGCGCTATTGTTCCTTCAAATGAAAAGGAGTAGGTTTCCTTTTCAATCAGATCTGATGATTACCACATGCTAATTGATAAAAACACAATAACGGATGGGCCCATCAGAGTTCCTAAAGCAATATAAATCCTCATTGAGCCATGCGTTGGGGGGGGGGGGGATGAGCGAGCACTTAGACTTGGACTAAGCCTGAGAGATGGAGAAGGGATTATGCGGGGAGGATGTGAGCAATATTGGTTCTCATGGCGTTACTCCTCTCTCCTGGGCTTACTCCTAGTGTCACCCAACAGCGGTTTTTGAATGACCTATTATGAATGTCCCCCTGAGGAAATGAGCGCCCGAGCCTACTATGAATTGGAGCCTGTCAACAAATGGAACAAGAACGTTGTCGGCAGAGGATGGATGGATTACAAGGACTTTACTAAAGCTGCAGATGCTGCGATAACAAACGAGGTAAGGTTAGAATGTGATGGGTTATTCTTCTTGTTGCAGAGATGGCGACTTGGCAGCTAACGGATGTTCGGCCAGTGCCAGGATCAGTCGATGTTCGGGAAAACGCCTTTTTCTGTTAAAACCATCCCCTTCAATGATTTTTAAAGGCCTCAGATTGGTCAGAGGCGAAATGTTTTCCTGAGTAGTATCGCCAGAGCTGCACTGTTATCAAAGCCTAGGCTCAGAAATAGGCTGAGAGGTGTGCCTTGACCTAACTCAAAGTGCGATCCTTGTGTGCACCCCGAGTCACTTCTGTGTCCGTAACCCGCTGCGTCCAATTTACGTGTCGGAGATACTATCGACACGCATGGGGAAGGTCTGGGTTGTGAGTTAACCCTTGGCATACTTTGATATTATCAGAACATTGTAGGACGGCTAGGAAAACCTACCCACCCTGTTTCTAAGCGTCCAACAACCCTAGAAGAAGTGAAAACGCGTTCTGTAACCCTACTCTTTCTCGTCCACGACTCGTAATAACTTCGTATAGCGGTCCAGTTGAATTTACTAGAACAATAGCACTCTTATCACTCTTGGGGCAGGGTTAAGCGCAGGCTTGCCGACAGCTCCCATGTGGGATTCCTCCAAACATCCTGGGATTTCTTTACGGAGCGTCCGGCTGGTTATAAATGCAATTTGCAAGCGAGACGTGCCCCTCCGTCTACAATCTCGAGCAACGGCCAATGACTGAACTTTTCTCGAAATAATTGAATATGAAAGGAAATGGAGGACAGAGGAGGCAGTGAGTCTGCCAGCGGCTACGACAGTCGGTGACGAGCAATGACATGCAGAAATGAGAAAACACGTCGATGTTCGTGCCACAAGCTATTTAGCCTCTAACGACCGCCATGCACGCCAACCAGACGAGCCAATACGGATGTTCACGAAATGAGGCGAAATTTAAAACGCGGGGACATAAAAAGTTTTTCATGCATGGGTAACAAGCGTAGGTACGAAAGGGCTCACGAGACTTCCAGGGTCACCTTTTAGCACGCCGCGAGCTGTCGAGGACAGCACAAGCTCGCTCAGGCGGAAAGCGCGCTATGCTGTGGAGGTATTTTGGAAATGAAAGCTGTCAGTGACCGGAAAAACCGAAATGTTGAATAACGCGGAAAATTTCATTTCCGTTAATGGAAGTTCTCATCCACGTTAATTACACCGATAAACCCAAGCGCCCAGCGGCGTTGGCACGTCAAATCGTTTTCGCGTTTTTTGGTCTTTCCGTCAACGATAAGCTCGAGAATTGACGACGCGAAATTAGAATGGGAAGCAGAAAATGGAAAATGACGATTAAATCTCTGTGAAATATTGCCACGAACCCGGATGTGGGACCGACCTATTCCCACGCGATGTGGGGAAACTGCTCGGGAACAAAACGATGCCAGGTTGTCTATGTATGGGATAAAAGGCCATCAGGACCTGCGGCACGCTCTTGGCTTCCAAGTATAGAACGGATGTCCGAGTGCAGACCACCACACCACAAGTGACGACGGCTCCACGAAAATGTTGAATTTTTCCGCAAGGAAAGAATGACGGTAGCCTAGGGGTGTTAGTTTTACTTCTGTTATTCTGCTATTCAGTGATTACAAAGCTATTTCATTTCTAGCTATTTCAGCTTTATCACTATGAACACTGGCGTAACAGATTTGCTGGAGGCCGGCGTCACTTGCGGTGTGTGGTCTGCACTCGGCGTGCGTCTGGTTCCCGAAAGCAGCCTATACATTCTACCACTACAAAACCCTCGCATTATATTGGAATATTATTTACTTAAAGGCACAACCCAGGCAGAGGTCGTGTGAACGCTTCTCTTCGGTCAGAAGTATAGAACCCTAGGGGACAATCACAAATGTGGCGTTCACGTGCACGGAATTCGACCGACAAGAACGCTTTGGGCCTTGCAAAGTAAGCTGCTCGAGCTGCAGCGAACGAGCTCTCTTATCAGGCCGTTGTCTGGTGCTCTCTCATCTGATGCGCTCTCTCGCCCCATACTCTCCTCTTCGCGCTTAGTCTCTCGTTCCTTTAGCACAGCCAATTAGGAAGGTGAGTGAGCCCTCAACCTGAGCGTTTTCGACGGATTCTTTTCCTTTTTTCTTCACTGCCGGCCCACTTGGCACCGATACATTCACATTCGTGTGCAAGAGCCACACCAGTGCGATCCTGGGGCATGCCTTTAAAGTGTCCATTGATTAATTCAACCCACCCGGTCATTCCTTCGACGGATGAAAATTGCATCAAAAAATGAAAGTAATGGGAACAAAGTGAGTGATCAAGGTTAGGGTAGGGATTAACTGAAGTTTCATTAGCAAAACGACAGAGAAACCTGCAAAGGCTTAGTATTAATATATTATATTTGCAGTGCAGCGTGAAGCCTCATTATATCGTACTGCACACGCATCATGAGTTACTTAAAAACACCTTAGTAAGCCTATCACGAATGCATATGAGCCATTATTTCGCTTTATATGCTCCATTAGTTCGGCAAAACGAGCTCTTCATGCTTCAAGAATTGTTCAACGCAGTCTTTTTTCCGACCGTCCAGACCATAACGGCTCGTAAATGCATTCGCGAGCCCACGTTATGGCTTTGGTAGATTAACCAGCTCATGCGTCAAGCTGTATACGTCTTTTGCACACGCCTACTACCAGCTCTACAGCAGAATTTTGTCGAGGTCTCTAGAGCCGCGTTCATAGTTTGCGACTCCAGAGATTAGGATAGTACGCGACAATGAAAAAGATATGTATTGATGGGAGACTGTAGTACTCTCCAGCGATTCCAATCGATACGGATCTAGGGTTGTCAGTGCAATATCCTATTCTACTACTATCCAAACTTTCCTATCGCCTACTATCCTAATCTCCCGAGTCGCGAACTATGAACGCGGCCTGACACTCGAAAATGATAAAATGTTCCAATATTTGATAGTTGCCGAGGCATTGGATAGGATAGTCGCCCCCAAATGTTTGAATGATTACATTCGAGAGGTAACTGAGAAGGATTGGAAAAATAAAAAATCGCCATTTCAAATGGGCGCCTAGATTACGTGATTGCTAAGGTGGTCGTCGATCGAACCCAGTGGGATACGCCATACATCGGAATTCCTCCCAAAGTATGTGCTCAGCATATAAAAACAAGATAGGTTTTGCTGAGTTAGCCGACGCTCAGCATATCCCTTCTACCTTTTGCGTCCCAGACAAATCGATTGTGATCAATAAGCACAAAAGAGGTGAGCGGTGGGGCTGGCATGGACCAGAATCGATCCCATCGGCTATGTAAGTGCCAACGGAGCGTTCATAGTCAACGATTGTATGTGCGATTGCTCGCCTGACTCGCCTAATCGCCAACTCGCCTAACTCGCCTTACTCGCCATTACAACGGCCTACGGCGGAGCAAATCAGTCAAGATACGTATGTAGTCTTCACCGCCTAATCGCCTAATCGCCTAATCGCCTAATCGCCGAATCATCGCACGTACGATCGCCAACTATGAACGCTCCATAAGAACGACGCTTCTTTTGTATTATTGTGAATTATTGTCAAATTTTTGATTCAAGTCAGGTAAACAAACAGTGACCTCGCCAAGAAGAGGATATAAGGAAGGGAACCCTAAGATTTTGTCCTTCGCATGCTTTTGCATCGTCAGTGTTTGGCTACTGTAATATGTCATAAAATTAATTGCAGGACATATCAGGAGCTAATTATCATGACGCTATTACGTCGATATTGAGTAGTGTCAGTTGCCGACGGAACAGCATGTCACGGTATGTGGACGGGAGTGACGTGCGGCGGGAACGGCGATGACGACTTTCTTCCTTTACAGCGCGTCGCCGACAGATGGGAGCCCGAGGTGGTCAAAATTCTGCCTGGTCCTCACGTTTGAGATTGTGGGAGTGAACGTTCAATGAATCAAGAATTGCAGAATAGGCTCTTTGAAATGGATTCTGCAATCGGATAGAATTCAATTAGAGGAGCTGCTGCTGCAAGGTAGAGCTCAGCATTCTGCTGGATCGTTTCGAATACCACTATGCTCGCACGAATCGCCCTTCGCGGAACATTTTGCTGCTAGGCGTCTTACTGAACCAGTAACAGGAAAAAGGGTGGAGGACGTCGCGGCGGGAAAGGCGTTTAAAAACAAGTGCTCCCTGTGCAGTTGATCTAGGGCATTGTACGAAGCTCCTGCCGTCAAAGGAATGCGCGCGATGGAATGGAAGAAGACGAGATAATGGGGCAGAGGGGACGCATGATACTTGCGCGTGGTATCGGTTCACGATGCATTGCGCAAGGCGTGCCCGTGTAGAAGGATAAACAAGCACCTGTGAAGCTTATTCTGGCCGATGACACAATGCCCGTACCTAAACTGATGCGGAGGCCTGCCGAATTGAGTGAAGCGTCTCGTGCGAGTAGTTCCGAAAAGGATAGGCGGTTGGTTCCCAAAATCTTCATCACTCGGGGCAGAATGCCCGGTACGGATAAAGTGCGAGAGATCGGCGCGGGAAGAAAGATCCATCGCCTGATTGAGGCGTGCGCTCACCGAAGTGGGGCGGCGTTCCCGGTAAGAATAGTCGGCCTCAAACCGCCGATAATCAGAAAAAAAGTGGATAGGGTGGTGTAGGAAGGGTTGGATAGGCGCTGATGAAGGAAAGGCCATTCGCTACTGGTGGGTGATACGAGCACGCAGGCAGGCGGAGCTTGTCACATTATAATTCTGTCGAGAAAAGCCTCGAATACTGGGTAAGTAATGAGTATAAACCAGCAAAGGTGGTGAGTTCAAGAATCGATAAGATGAATCCAGAAAATACGGTCGCCGCGCTCGACCTCCCTAAGAAATCGTCACGCGCACGATATCTTGCCGAGCCAAACTGGCCCTAAATGGATTGAATCAGTGGCATACCGCTGAATAAAATTGACCAATATCAAGCCAAGCATTACCTTTATTTCACCTTTGGGGCTCTCAAGTGAAGCTATAGAGTGGGTGTGAAAGTCTACACCACCGTAGTCCTCACACTGATCAAAGCATTGGCAAACTAGCCAGTAGTTTTGAAGTAATGTAGGTTACTTGAGCCGTTGAGGCCAAAATAGGGACCAAATCAAGGGTAGGTTACATTTGGGTATTTACATACATTGGAGAAGAGTTTTTGATCAAAAATCGAATTCTTGGTAACCAGACAGCAGAATAGATGAACTTCCGTAGTTGTGGAAGTGCAGGAAACTGAAGACAAAGCGAATTCTAAATCACGATAAGCCCTCTTAAGGCGACCTGCGGCTTTCACAGGGGCTTAGAGGAGCGTCGTGAGGGCGCAGCAGTTGCTTGGTGCACAAGGATTAGGGAAATGAACAGACACAGAGCTACAGCGGAAACTGACCTCGGTTTGAACTGTTTTCGAGCGATGTATCCACGAATATGACTTTGAATCCTGGTGATCAACTCAGCTCGATAGGCGATTTTTCGTGCCACTGAAATGGAAAACATTTGCTTTATCCGTTTATTGGCTACGAGCGTTTGGAGCTATCGACGAAAACAAAATCTAATAACTGAAAGAAATCCAGTCACAGCTATGTCTCGACAAATATGTACATATAAGCCATAGCACAATTGCTTTCGTAGCCGGCCACGATAGATTGGCTATTCTAGAAACGCGTTTTCAAGATTAATTAGTGTCGAAAAAATCCTTTGACAGACACGACAATAACTGGAGATATTTCCATGATGAGGAAAACTGGCAATTTCCCAGGGAAGTTCAGGGGAAATTGCGCTTTATAACGCTTCAGTGATTTCATTTCCAGAACTATTTATTCAAAAGTGCGATGCATAAATGTGAAGTGGGGACCTACAATGAGGTACGGGCTAATTGCATGTGAATTTACAGTTGAGTCGTTAGTGATAATATGATGATACGTGATAATACGCAATAAATGCGATCGTAATACATGATAATACGTGATACATGCTGCTTGGCAAAGCCAAGCGTTTGGCCGCGTTCATAGTTCGGCGACTCGGGAGATTAGGATCGTAGGCGACAGGATATTAGGGTAGTAGTAGAGTAGGAGTTTGCGCTGGCTTAAGACCAGATTACGCTCTGCTACTCGATTGGATCGCCGCAAAGCGTACGTACTTATAGGCGACTTCAAGCTTAATCGATCATATATAGCATTTAATCTTGTCCAGCGCACTATCTCTAATCTTCCTACCCTACTACTATCCTATCTTTCGTATATCTGCAAATCTACCTACTTCCTACCAAGCAGATTTCAATCATACCGTTCTCGGTCTTGACTCAGCGCAAATCTCCTACTCCTCACTACTATCGACCCTCTGACTACTACTCATCCTAGTCTCCTCCAACCGTCAATACAATATTTTTTCATTGTCGCGAAACTATCCTATCGCGAGTCGGGCCAACTAAAACCTCCGATGAACGGGAACTTTGAGTGAACGCTCAAACAAGAGAGTGAATGATGGAGAAGGGGCCGTATTGGAAGAATTAATGGTGAAAAGGGCCGCTTTGAACAGACGATGCAACTAAGGATTTCGCGAGGGTTTTGGGGGATTTACGTTTTCTACTGAAAATTTTGCACTAATGCTTTTTTTTCAACTTTTTACTTTTTCACTTTTTTACTACTTGGGCACTGTTTATTCCCTCGTCCACCATTCTCGATCTACAGTTTTAAGGCGTTGAGGAAATGGGTGATTGGAACCTTAAAGGAAGAACGATGAAGTCATGATAGATTCCAACAGAAAGTAAAGAATAGCACTTCAAAACCCCCCCCCCCCCCCCCCCATTCGCCATGGCTGACCCTGCTACCTATCCACACAAGTGGGCCGGCTGGCGATATGAAATATGGTTATGGCCATCTACTTCTCATTATTCGCTCTATGAATAATTGCTCAGTCGCCGACTTCAGCAGAAAAACGCCTTCGGTTTATTTAGTGTGGAAAAGTTTTTACTAGAGCCGTTATGGATTGAATATGCATTAAAAGGGATTCATGAAGAACGACAGGCATCAACCATGGGAAGCTGAGAGATAAAGGAGGGTAGCCTCGCACGAGAAAGGCTCGACTTTGTGAGGGGATGACGAATTCAATAACCCTCACATGAGGTAATCGGAATTAGCAGGGTAATGAAACCGAGCTAAGAATAGCGCCGCGCCAAAACTTTATGTGTGCCTTGCGGCATATATGCTCATTTTGTACCATCCAATCTAGCAATAACACCACTCCCCCTCCTTTTGAGAGGAATCCAAGAAGATAATTCTGAGACCAGCGAATATGGCAAACTTCTCTCCATTTAGAACCGCTTCTTTCTAACCGCGGTAAGATAAGCGTTAAGCAGCCTTGTGCTAAGGCCCACATGAAAGGAGAGTAGAAACGGGCGCCCTTATCTGGCAGTACTGAGCTCCTACTGGCCTTTTTCTGACCAGGTCACTTCAACTAGTGAGCTCCTTCATGAGTCCTACGCATTTAGCGAAGAGAGCAGCTTGCAGGGGTCAGTTGATGTAGTTGTGTGTGTTGATGTCTGTGTTTTTATCCTCCCAGACAAGTCTGGTACCAATTAACCGACCCCGGAGGGATGGAAGGCTTGGTTGGCCCGGGCGACTCACGACCCAGGATTTGATCCCGGACCGCTCGCGTGGTAAGCGCGCCACTTGCCACTACACCACTTTCGCCCGTTTATTAGTTACACATCATTACCCAGGCTTTTCCATCCCTAAATGGAGCCCCGGGATAATCCCTAGGTAACTTATGCATCGCCTCGCCAAGCAACAACAATTTCATGAGCCATATCAAACTGAAATGCTACTCTGCGAGGGAGGGGCTTATAAGTGGCACTTCTAAAAACACACTGGTTGTTATTAGTTGCTTTCCTTAATGATTCCTATCCTTGAAAAGGGTAAAGCATCACTCCGGAGAGGAACAAGCCCTAGAATGTTACTGAAGTACTAGATCTAGAGCGAATTTTCTCCTATCCAGTCGCTAGGTTCATCTATCACAGCGTAGCGGAATGGCTTCGCATATTTTTCACCTCGTAAGGAAAAACCAATGAATTGTCTTAGCGATGGAATGATGGATGGGCATTTACCGTCAGAGGGTTCAAACAAAATGCCTTAGATTGATTCGGGAAACAATATCAGCTAAAAAAAACACGGTCGGACAAAATATGTTGAACTTCGTCAGATGATAGTGATTTGCTTCCAAATCCTCCAGCAGACCTTATAAACTAT
The DNA here is from genome assembly GCA_036418205.1 of Ostertagia ostertagi. Classification (NCBI taxonomy): domain Eukaryota; kingdom Metazoa; phylum Nematoda; class Chromadorea; order Rhabditida; family Trichostrongylidae; genus Ostertagia; species Ostertagia ostertagi. The sequence goes on along the minus strand of MU884719.1, from coordinate 43 downwards.
CGCGAAAATGAGCCGAGGTTTGTAGGAGAAGAAATCGTCCCTA
>MU884717.1:0-16329 GCA_036418205.1 Ostertagia ostertagi | reverse complement strand
GCTTTGCATGTCTCCGCTCTGCTCCTGATAATAGTTAGTCTTCATACAATATATTCTAGATTTCAGTATGCAATATTCCAAATCGCCAGGATTCCCTCTCTTATCTTTCTCCTTCTCATCGTAGTCTAAAATAAGGGTTCGCACCTAGTAGTCTTAATCTGTAGTCACTTATTAATAGTCAATAGTTCATTTATTGTAGTTCTTCATTTGCAGTAGAATTCATCCTTAATGTTCCACCGTATACTCATTTTTGTAGATCTCTTTTCTCTCGTAGTCCAAGTTAGTTACTTGCACTTGCACTCATACCGTTGGCTTGTATATATCAGCAATATATTATATATTATAATATTCTAACACATATTCACAGCTTGTATTCTTGCCTTTAGTTCACCCTTAGTAGTATATTGCATTTTCTATTTGAAGTATATTGACATATGGTCTACCAGTTTTGCTTCGCCCGCTATCGCGCGCATCACACGGCAGGCTTTAGCGAAATTGGAGGACCCATGGAATATCAGCATGAGATACTCCATTAACCATCTCACTATTGACTGTGTTAGACCCTCCACAGTTTCACTGAAGCTCATCGAGAATACGCGTGATAACGTCTGAGCTGAACTGGTATATTGATCACAACAGTAAACATCCAACATTTTTCTTGAATTAAGATAATTTAGCGGCGAATAGGATTGTCAGTCTCAAAATCAAACGAAATATGTGAGAATACGGCAGGACGGCAGGTCACACGGTACGGCACCGCCTTGCTGGAAAGATCACTTTTCACGCGGGGTGGTCTTGATCGGGCGGGACGTACCGTATAAAAGGCCGACCCCCAGTACTAACTTCGTTCTTCTACATTCGTCTTCTACTTCGTCTCTTTGACTCCAGCTGCACCCCCTCGACTTCCTAGAGTTCCCTTGGACTTCTAGCCCTGCCCCTTTTTTCGTTATACGATTTCGTGTGTTGTTTAATAATTACTATCGTTCGTGGCTTGTCACCTGGCAAGACTCTGGGAGAAATCAGGAAACAATAACCACTTAGCGCATTCAGAACGCGATATAGCCGTCCAGGATGCGTTCAATAACCGACATGGGGGCCAAGCAGCCCAGAGCAGACACGGATGACGAGGACATGGATGACACCGATGGAGAGCAGGTTGGAATCTCTTCCGTTATCAGAGATCAAATAGAAACGCCGCTCCTAGGTGAGGTGACCGTGATCACAAGAGCTTGCAACGAAGCTCTAAGTCACCACTTTAAAAGGCTGTCGGAGGCCAAAAGAGCAGCCATTTTGAGCGCTGTGGAAGCAGCCGCGCAAGCTGCAACGGAGGAATCCCTTAGCGGAGTAAGGGACCTCAGGGAGTTTTCGATCGAAATCGGATTGTCCGCCTCTCAAATGCGATCAGTCTTGACTGAGGCAGAGGGCAACTTGAGCTTGATCGAAAGCTTATGCAGTGAAATAAAGTGTGGTAAAGCACATTTATTGGATGCAGTGGTAAAACTAAAGGAAGAAAGAGATCAATTGATTTCTAGACTGAGGTCATTGCAGGAGCGGTTCGAAAGCAGCATGGCGAAGGGAAGAGATGAGCAAGCCAGCGATGATAAGCAAGGTGAGGCTTATTCGTGGCGAAGGCTTGGTGAAAGGTTGCTGGCATCTATCAATCGTAAAGATGATGGACTTTACAGAGCAGCAACGATCTACGTCAGGAGTGGCCGGTGAGGAACGGTGGGCCACAAAGGCAGCAGAGGCAGGACTCTCAAGGAGAATCAGACGATGGTGCGACAGGATCTTCACAATGCGAGATGATGAGTGAGTCGCAGTTCTCTTTGAGTAGGAGAAAAGACCCGTCGGCCTAATCTGAATCCTTCGTCCGAGATGTGGGAGGTCGTCAAAGTAATGTTGAAAGCCCAGGCGGCTGTGAATGTCGATAAATATACAGGGAAAAATTCTCTGAGTGACTTCCTGAGGACCTTTGACATCAAATACCCACGGGAATCCTGGAGTAACCGGGAGCGGCGCGACATATTGGTGACACTACTGGATGGTCCGGCAAAGCTAATGTATAGCAATTTACCCAAAGGGGTACAGAGAAGGAGCATTCGAGGATGTAGTAGAGGCGCTAGAAAAGTCCAGGCGGGACCCATGCAGGAAGCTCAAGAAGGTAGAAGAGTGGGATAAGCTCCGTAAAAGGGACAACTGAAACGGTAGAAGAATTTTGCTATAAAATGGAAGGATTTCAAGGGAGATCCACAGTGACAGTGACCGAGATTTTCTTTTGGGCTCCAAACTGCAGGCTTGCCTATCCGAGTGGGAAGAATCCTACCACCTGTTAGCTGCCCTGGAAGCACCGTATGGTTTAGTATACCAATCAGTGCGTAAGGCTGCATTACGGCTTGAGCGAGCACGCGAGGCGATGAGAAAAAGAGCGCAGTTACAAGGAACCCAAGCGAAGGATCGCACTAGGTATAAAGCTCATGATAAATATGAGAGCGAGGAAAATGAAAATAAATCAAGCGGGAAAAACGGCCCAATTAAGAAAACAAAATGCTTTAAATGCGGCGGCATGGGGCATTACGCAAGGAATTGTCCGAGGCATAATGTTCAGGAGCAACCCCCGCATACGGACGATAGGCAAAAGCGGAAATTAAACGAAAGGAAAATTTCGGGATCGTTTTCCGCTCATTTAGAAAAGTGGTGTAGCGCAGTGACTAGCCAAGATAGGAAGACGGTAGTAACTGAAGCATATGGGAAACCCCTTCCTCTGCAAGGTACACATGCTAGGCATGGTGGTCGATGCTATGATTGATACGGGATCAGTGGTATCAATTGTCCCCCTTCGGCCTACTATTGAAGGCAAAGGAGAAGAAGATCGATCTGGACAGCCTGGTAACCATCATGGGGGATGGTAACTATCAGAGAGTAGTGGATGCCGTCAGGGAATGCCATGAGCTTTTTGATGCTCATAGCAACAGAAGTGAATGTGCAGGGAGCAGGGCAAGCCCGTGTGCAGTTACATATCCAAAGAAGCAAGGATAACGTAGTACTGCTAGGGACAAATGCACTCCAAGCACTGAATATCCGCATACAGTTGGGTGAGCCCATAGCAGAACTGAGAACAGAGGACGGAAATGGCGAATGTGGTGGTACGGTGCGAGCAATTCATAGGCATGTCATCCCTGCAGGAGGGATTTCTACAGTACCAATCTCAGGTCTCAAGTCAGGATTGGATGAGTGCATCTTTTGGTCCACCAATGATCGCATTTCTTCCGGGGTGTTAAAAGCGACACAAGGAGAGGCCCTAGTATCAGTTAGGAACAGTTCTCAAGAGCCTTGGGTTATTCGCAAGGGTGAAACTCTGGGGAAATGGGACAAAGGAAGCGTGGTACGATCCTAGGACACGGGAACTGCCTGGAGACATGCTGGAACTGTCCCACAAACTTCCAGAAATAGGGAGAAAATAGAGTCGAAGACCTAGTTATCTTACTCAATAACAATCGGAAAGCAGGTCAACTACCTGAATGAAATGGTGACGCTTATATCTGAGTATGAGGATGTGTTCGCAATCTCAGATTTAGAGCTCACACAGACCGATTTGTTGCATCACAGCATTGATGTGGGAGATAGTTTGCCCATCAAGCAACGCACCCGACCTGTGCCCTATGCTCTTCGTAGCCAGGTGTGTGACATGTTGGTCGACCTCAAGAAACGGGGCATCATTGAGGATAGCTCCTCCCCGTGGGCCTCACCAATAGTCCTGGTGGCTAAAAAGGATGGATCAATTCGGTTGTGCGTTGACTACAGGGAAGTCAACAAAGTGATCAAGAAAGATAGTTATCCCTTACCGCCAATAGATATGACCCTTCAGAATCTTCGTGGAAAGCGGTACTTTACCTCCCTGGATTTAGCTAGTGGGTACTGGCAAATACCCCTAACTGAGGAGGCCAAAGAAATCAGCGCATTTACCACTACGGCAGGACTTTTTCAGTTCAGAGTACTCCCATTTGGGCTTTCCACGGCGCCAGCGGTATTCCAAAGATTAATGGAGAAGGTCTTAGGACCGCTTATGGGAGCAGAAGTCTCCGTATACATTGACGATATGCTTGTAGCAACAGAGACAATGGAGCGTCATGTCGAGGTTTTGAAACAGGTTTTCCAAGCACTACGCAAGGCGCATTTGAAACTCAAGCCACAAAAATGCCGTATCTTGGAAAGTTCCGTAGAATTCCTGGGGCATGTAGTGGATAAGGATGGCCTTCGAACGATCCCGGCAAGGTAGAGAAAATCCGAGACTATCCGCAGCCTACAAATCTAGCACAATTGAGGACTTTTCTAGGAATGACAGGCTATTACCGCAAATTTATCTTCCGATATGCGCAAATAGCACAGCCTCTGTATGACCTCACGAGTACGAAAACCCCATTTCTGTGGACAGGAGCACATCAGCAAGCGTTTGCTACCTTGAAGGATCTCCTGACGAGAACACCGGTGCTGGGGCAACCTGACATAGAGGCGGCGCGCAACCGAACGCGTCCTTTCTACATATATACGGATGCCAGTCGTAGTGGACTTGGCGCGGTTTTGGCTCAGGAGGGAGACGACAAATTAATCCATCCCTTGCATTTTGCATCCAGAGGCTTATCCCGAGCTGAAAAGAACTACCACATCACAGATCAGGAAGCGCTTGGCGTGATGTTTGCAGTAAAAAAGTTTCACTATTTTATTTACGGAGTGCATACTATCGTAAGAACAGATCATAGCGCCTTGACTTCGCTATTCAAGCGTGCTAACGTCTCTCCAAGGGTATTGAGGTGGGCCCTAGAGCTCCAAAGATACGATCTGCAAATTGAGTATGTAAAAGGCGCTGCAAATAATGTGGCAGACGCTCTTTCGAGAGGGACGGTATCAGAACAAGATGTGGGAATGGCTAAGTGTGCTGACGAAAAGGTAGTGGCACTCGTTAGAGATTCCGACTGGCTTCAGGAACTAAGAAATGACGAAGATTTTAAGTCGATAATTGAATCAATAGAAGCGCGCAAAGAAGGTGACGTCTCATTCATGCATAATGGTAAAAAGTTCACTACGGCTGATTTCGAAGTAAGCGATGGAAGATTACGCCTTATTCGAGAGGATGGCTCCAGGGTCAACGTCATACCCCAAAGCAAAAATAAAGATGCAAAAGAAGACGAACTGTTCAAAGAAGCACATCATGGAATTATGGGTGGGCATTTCAATGCTAGGAAAATGTCATCTAAGCTTGAAAAAGTAGCGTATTGGCCAGGGATGAGACGGGACATTGCAAAATGGTCTCGAGAATGCCAAAAGTGTTTCGTGCATAACACGCATAAGGTCAATACTCCTCCGCTAAAGCCAGTTGTAGTTTCCCAGGCCGTTCGAAATAGTTGGTATTGACTTGCTCGAGATGGGCTTATCGAGTCGCGGGAACAGATACATAGTCACGATCATAGACCACTTCACAAAATTCCTCGGGGCCTTACCCAGTGCCAAACAAAAGAGCAGAAACAGTGGCAGAAGTTCTTTTCAGTCAGTGGATTGCGGCGGCAAGGAGGCCAGAAATGGTTGCTTTTCAGATCGTGGAGCCGAGATTCGAAGAATGTTTGTCGTTGACCGTTGCATTGTACTGCAGGATTATGGGCGATTATGCAACATGTACGTTTTGGATAAGTGGTTTGTTTAGTGGCCGGCGCGGCGAGAGGAGATCATATGCGACGGAATGGAATATGTGTGAACGGAACTATTTATTCGAGAGAATTGCATGAAGTAAGAGAGGATCTGTTGAGTGGTGCCGATCTGAGTGGATTGTCTGATCTGCGTGGTCATCTGTTCTCTTACTAGCCGTGCTTGAATTTATTTATGTTTCGTGAAGGTCATCTTTCCGTTCGGCTTTTGTTTGTTGTTCTTTGCGAGGCCGTGATTGTTCCTGCATTGTTTTCGCTGTTTTTCGATGACTGGGTGATCGGGTTGGCCCTGGCTTGGCGGCTGGTTGTGGGGCCCCGGTGGCGGTGCCGTCGCTGATGCCTTGACAGTGATCGTACTCTGTCGGAATGATGTTCCGGCCATACCTTTTCTTCTGCTATGGACTAGGAATCCCATAAGTACCCACTCAGAAGTTCATACTAGAAGAGCATGCCATTCATGTCTCCTATTCTGTCAGCGGTGAGATCTATCGCTCCACGCTGAGTCTTAGCGAGAAACTTGAGTTTCTGTGGGTTCTCAGGTGTGTATTATGTCTTCCGCGTGAATTGCCGATTGTATCTCTCAAAATCAGTCTAGAGGAGGTAGTATCGGGAGGAAAAGATTGATTACGGATGGTCACAGATATAGCTACAAGAGCGTTCAGAACTCATAAGGCAGTAGTTATCAAAGAAGGTGATCGTGTGTCTACGTGAAGATCCCATTTGAGAAGGGAAAGGTATCCCACCCAAAATTAACCACTGATTGGTCGGGTCCGTATAGAGTAATAGAGAGTAGCGCAAACTCAGCTCTAGTGACTTTGATAGGCCAAAACAAGGAACCAATAAGAGTACAGTGGGATCATTTGATATAAAATTACCACCCATGATTGACGATACTCCCCTTGGAACGAAAGGATTCCGCGGCCCGACGTGGTCGAAGAAGCAAGTTGACGTCAAATCAGTGCAATATGATTCGCAATCATTTTAATTTCAGAGAGTCTGCATTATCACTAAAATATACGAGGCTGCAACCACGATCACTAAAATGCTCCACGTCGATTTCATTTGTCCAGGAGGACTTTCAATTGATGGACAACGGCTCCCTTGTTCCACGAATATGACGTGGCATGAGATCTCAGGAATGCGGAATTCCCCAATCGACGGTCTCATATTCGACTGTGTGTTCAAGCTCGCTCGCGTGGCCACAATCATGTCGCAGACACACACAACTTCGGAGATGCAAATGGCCCGTATATTGGACGCAGAGTACGACGCATTATCGCCAAGTGGACTCGGATTCGCCATTTCATTCTTCTCGGCGAAATGTCTGCACGTGATGCAGAGCATGCAGACGAGATACTCCACAGAACATCAGTTCTGCGTGACACATCCAAGTCGCACTCCTGGCGATCCATATGATTTGCCGAGTCTTTTCGACTATGCGTGTAATTGGGCTCGTGCACACCCATGGACTGAAACGCTGTGGAAAGAGCTACCTCCTAAAAAGACACTGGTACTGTTGCCATGCGACTTCAAGGAACACATATACTCTATTCAGTCGCACTGCCAGCTAGTGAGAGTATATGCTAAACCGGATGATGTGAAAGAAACATGGTGTCAGGACGAATTCTCCGCTGTAGTATTGTTCAGTCCCTCCAGAGCGTTCCCTAGTGCAGCATGGGCTCAGGCGTGGCAGCTCATGCTGGGTATGGTCTCAGACGGAGTAGAGCTTTTCATTTTGGGAACCCCACGAGACAAGGTGCAATGGCCGAAAGCGATCGACGGATTGAGGGACATATGTGAGGAAACAGTTGCCCAGCGCCCTAAACTGAGTGCACGAATCAAATGTCTACTGATGACAAAATCCGAAGAACATTCCACTCATCACCCCTGCAACGTCGTGGAGAACAACTCTGGATCACATCCGCACACATACTCGGCAAGTGAAGTGAAAAGGTTTTACGAAGCCACTCGCAACTTTTATATTGCTCATGTCAGGTTGACTCCATATTATAGCATACGGACCAAGGTTGGGAGTGGAACCAAGGATGGCCACCCTACACGGAAATGCGATGGATGTGAGGAGTCACATGTGAAACAACGGAGGTTACCACAATGGTCTTATAGAAGGAAAAATCGCTTCAGACAGGCTAATCATCTCTGCGTCAGCCATTCCTCCGTAGCTTACGGACAGAACTTCAAAAGTAATTTTCGACGCTACCACAACAGAGATTTCAACGGACAATGGAATCGATCATTGAGGAGGAACAATCCCAGAGGCTGAGTGGAGCAGCCTATGCAGCGGGGGGAGGCATGTGAGAGCGAGGCAGATCATACGGTACACCGCCGTCATCGGGAAAGATCACTTTTCTCGCGAGGTGGTCTTGATCGGGCGGGACGTACCGTATAAAAGGCCGACCCCCAGTACCAGCGTAGTTCTTCTACACTCGTCTACTACCCATCTCTTCAGCTCCAGCACCCCCTCCGCTTCCTAGAGCCCATTCGGGACTCTAGCCCTAACCCCTTTTGTTCTAGCTGTTAATTCGTTGCGTTGTTTTTGTTTAATAAATCGTTGACGTTCGTGGCTTGTCACCTGGCAAGACTCTGGGAGAAATCAGGAAACAATAACCACTTAGCGCATTCAGAACGCGATATAGCCGTCCAGAGATGCGTTCAATAACCGACAAAGTGTTTCGCCAATGCAAAACTCCGAATGTGGCGGATCCCGGAAAGAATCCGCCATTCACCAGATAAAAATCATTAAAGGCAAAGGTCGGGCTCAGACACGCTAGAGAAGTAATTCCCGTGCCTGGAGGTTGTATGTGGGTAGCTGCACACATTGCAGCAACTTCCCACCTTGAAAAACGTCGTTAAGCCCCCGGGGCCGTCGGTTTCAATCCGGGACCGCCCACCTCCGGAAGTGGTGCGTGGCTGGCATAACGTGTGAAATCAGCTAGGTTGATTGCCGTATCAACCGATAGAACGACTGACATCTCCAGAAAACTTGTTTGTACGTGCCTCTTCCCCAAGCCAGCCTCCTTCACTGCTAGTGGGAAAGAGGGTTTTGTTAACGGCCTTGTCGACGGTTTTTCTCAGTTTTTTCTCCACTGTCGTTCCACTTCGCATCTCTATACTCAGTTTCAATCGCCATAAACCCCCTTATTGAGCCCGACTTTGCCTTTAAACCATGGAACCGTAGATTACCCGTAAATTCAAGAGACTATGGTAAACCTGAAAGGCTTTTACCGAAGCTTTGCCTCACTGCTCAACGAATGCGTTTGCTGAGTCAAATCCTGTGAACACCACGATTTACGCCCCAGCCACAGTAGTTTTACGGCAGAATTTTAAGTGCTTGGTGTTAGAGTCAGGCGATGTGGAAAAATTGCTGTTTCATTTAGTCGCCGACTGCCGTCACTGGCATTCGCGCGAACGCGAACTGCGCGAATCGTAGGCAGACGAGATCGCGGACTGTTGTGCCCTGCACCAATACGTTGCGAGGTGCTCTGCAGATGGCGCCGCCATTTTCTGCTTGATGATGATGGTTGATAGACCGTTATTATAATTCTACTTGTGTTCGATAGTCCGCGTTTCACATGGTTCGAGTGGGGTACTGTGCCATTTCGGCGGTTCGCGTGAATCGGCGCGACGTGATCGCGGGGCTCTGGCCAGCCTAAGGCCGATGTCAGACTTTGCGAATCGCGCGATTCGCTACTAGCGATTCGCGCGAGCGTCCGCGGTCGCGTTGCGGTACCAGCCAATTGAGTGATTCACTGGCCGCGACGCGACCGCAGACGCTAGCGAATCGCGCGATTCGCAAAGTCTGACATCGGCCTAAAGTTTCCTTTGGTCCCCACAAATAAGAGCTAGCGCCTCCGTAACATCGAAACTCACGTACCGAAGTCGCACTTGCGGCGTGTTGAGCAGGTCCGATCGCAAGACGGGAGGAGAACAAAGTGATGGCAGATCCTCTTCGTTGAGTGGTTCTATCATGAAGCAGTACAAAACAAGCGAAAGGAAATCCGTGGAGAGTTGAGTGACCTAAAAAACCCGAAGTGGAATGCAGACGGCGTAAAAACAAGGGCTGCAAATGATTTTTGAAGAAAGTGCGACCTGATGAAAACCGAACCTGATCAGAATCGCACGAGAATAGCACAATGACTTGAGAAGGCTCCGCAAGAAGATCGCGTAGCGTTGATCGTATTCGAGTGTCTGTAAGGGTGCGATTGAACGATCAGTGGATGTACCCAGTACACAGCGTAAAACCACCGCAAGGAATGAATAAATCCAGACAAGTCTAGCTGCGAAGCGCATTGTAATGGACCTTCACATGAACGAAGCATGGGAACCAGCAAGTGGTGTCACGGGGAATCGGGTACCCGACAAGAGGCCCGTCGCGCGGCGAAAAAGCGGGGACGCAGACAGGAATACTGGACGGGTCGCAGCGCATGCTGATAGCGATCTAGCGTCAAGTTAAATAGAATGTTTTACAGTACGTCCTACGTCGCACGGGTTATACGCGCTGGGACTCGTCCGCTGGCCCGTTGAAGAATCGGATGGTCGAATCGACGCTTTGTGGGAATATGTACTGCTTTTGTGCACGTGTTCACTAGGACAAGTGCAAAATGCAAAAATGCACTTAATCACAGAAGAAAATATAGCTCTCAACATATTGAGTTGGCCAAGCCCTCTTGCAGTTTACTGCGTTACGGGAATTTTTTGTGTAAAGGACCAGTAGGTAACAGCACAGGAAAGCGCCGTAACAGCGCCTGAGAGCAATGATTCATTTGGGTTCTAGTGCGATCAGAAGAGGCGAGAAATTCTTAAGGCATCGGCAGAAAACAGGACACGCCAAGCTTTACTTCACGTCAATCAGTCATAAGCAGCATGATCTTGTACGTGGTAATAAGCAACACTTTCAGGCAAACATGACATTTCAGAATAAACAGAATAGAAAACTTGCCGAGTGTGCCGCTGGCAGGATCGTAGCCAAGAACATCGACAGATGTGAGATAGAGAATTGACGGTTGGTAGGACTTGGCTAAAAATACCATCTTAATATAGGAACAATTACGGTAGCGCATTTCAGCGAGTCTAGAAAAAAATTTAAAGACTCTGCTAAAGAATTTTCACGCAAGTTGTATCATATTTCGGCGATTGAACAAAAATTAGGGGTGGTTTGCATAGTTAGGATCGCCATAGATTTTGTTTTTGTTGAGGGGGTATACTTCTCTGCGGAATGGCCATCTTACTACAACTTTAGTCTTTCACACTACATGTTGTGCAAAGAACACAAGTTGGGAAGGTCAGCTTAGACTTGGAAAGGATGGAGGGTAAAAACCCAGGAAGTTAAGTGTACAGTAGAATTTTTGATATAGTTCAAACTCATTCCTATATCATAAAACCTTTGAGTACTGAAAAGCCTTGATAGGTAAGTAATTTTAAGCCTAATTGTGCAAAATTCTAATTACTAAGCTGGCGGGCTAAATGCCACACTGTAAAATTTTATGTAAAATGCCTCTTACTGAACACTTCTATGAACTATGCTAGGCACAGATATCATGAAGCCTGCCAATAATTATAGTCATGTTAAAAACATTCCAAATACGCGTATAAAATTCCAAGGTGGCATCCATCATTGGGAGTCATTGACCCAAACGACAAACAGGCCACCACAGGCAACGTCAGATATTGTGGGACCTACACTCAAAAAATCCATTTTTCGCGTACCTGCAACTTCTTTTCTAGGCGTTCCATAGTTATTTCATACAACGAATGGGTCAGAAAAAACATTTTGCCTAAGTCACACATCAGCTATTTTTTCGTAGCGATATTATCGTCACTGGACGAAGAAATTATACGAAGTTATACGAAACGTCCCTTATTAGTATTAGGTTGTCTCATAAATAGTGTCGCTTTTTTTCAACCAAAAAATTTTCATCTAAATCCTCATGCTTTTACATGTCATATACCATTCGAAAGAGAATTGTCTGCTCTACAAGATGTTATGTTCTTCTTCCACCTCTGTTCCAGGGTTTTCAAATTTTAGGCCTGCGAAATGGGAGGTCCAGCCGACAAAAATTGACCAAACCGACAAACTAGCTCTAACTTTATTTTCCCTGCGGAGAAATCAATCAATGATGTACCCTCTACTTACTCATGACCTCTTCTGAACATTCCACCCTTAGGTTGCCGAAAAAGCTTTGCCGTGTTTCTTTTCGAATTGGCTGACGATAAGCCATAGCAATTTTCAAATTAAAATTGTTCCTCGTAAACGTCATTGTTTCATATCGAAGTGGTGTTCCTTTTGTTAGCACTTCTTCTGCTCCATTCGCCCACTTGTTTTGTTTTAATGTCTGTTAGGAATTAGCTCGAATTTTAGGTGTTTAGGAGTAAGGTGCTTTATCCACGAAAGTGACCGCATTTCTTTGAAAAAATTATCCCTGAGAAGATGAGAAAATCAACCAGGCGTACATTCCTAACTTAGTCATGACTTGTTCTTTAAATTCTACCTAGTTTTTCAATGTCTCGGCTATAAAAAAATTTCGACCTAGATCTCAGGTAATGGTGCTCGACCGTCGAGTTCTGGTTGAAAAACCAGGTCTGGAAATGGAACGACGCGACTTGTTGGGAAACCTAATAGTGTAATGTTCAGAAGAGGTCATGCATAAGTAGAGGGTACATCATTGATTGATTTCTCCCAAGGGAAGATAAAGTTAGAGATAGTTGTCGGTTTGGTCAATTTTTGTCGGCTGGACCTCCCATTTCGCAGGCCTAAAATTTGAAAACCCTGGAACAAGTGGAAGAAGAACATATGGCATCTTGTAGAGCAGACAATTCTCTTTCGAATGGTATATGACTCGATGTAAAAGCTTAAGGATTTAGAAGAAAATTTTTGTTTGAAAAAAGCGACACTACTTATGAGACAACCTAATAAGTAGACGCAAGTTTTTCTCGCTGCTCCCACCGTCTTCAGAGTATGACATCATATGCCATAGTCATCGTAAGACTTTGAAAATGAAAATAATTTTTCGATTGAAGCAATCAAGTAGGGATGGTTTTGGTATCCCATGCAGCTCGAGTAATTAAATATGGTTTTTACCTTGTCTGTAACATCCTCGTAGTCGAGACTGCTCTATCGTAGTCTCATCACACCAGATTACTTCAATACATAAACGGTAACTGAGATCATTCTTGTGTCATTCATTTTTTGTGTATTTTCCGCTCAAAAGCCACGAGCACACCTGTGGTGAGATGGCCGCAATTCGCAAAACCGCGGCGGTCCCCACGCGGCCATGAATCCCAAACCGTCAACGCCTTAAAACAAAGTACTTTCTGCAGATTGCGGATATAAGTCCTTGATAAGTCAATCGCATTTTTCAAAAAATTAGCTTCTAAAGTGATCAAAGAGCTAATCATACAAAGGCACTGAAGATCGCCTTTTGCATAAGGTTTGTAAGAACGCCTTAGTAAATATAGAAACTGACATTTTGCCAGGGCAATTAGGAGTCAATATGTCATGTGAAGTGCTCTCATGCTTTTAAGAGCAGAAGCGAATAACTGATTCGCAGGCCGAACGATCAACTGCTTGTTTCTGAAACTGAATCGAGCCGCTCTACCAAAACAGGAACACGACGCTGACTCGTTGGCACGCACCATTTGCAGCGTCATGAAGTAAGTCGTTATGAGTTAGTTTAGGACCGCTTTTTCCACTCTTTGAGGCGAGACATATGTCCTTTTCCATCATGTGCTGACCTTTTTCAAAAGCGTTTCTGAGATTAGCCTCCATTTGATCGACGCTTTCTCTCCAAAGGTTATAGGAACACTCTTCAACGATGTTTCGATGCGTCTCCATAGCCAAACGTGTCGCGAGCAGGCGTTTGCCGCTTCCGCTGGCACCGCTCAGCAGCATTGTTAACGGCCTATCATCAACCTGAACATTTCCTTATCAGATCACCCATATGAGGCTTGAAGAAGAAACTGCCTTTAGGCCCCCAGCAAACGATAGACCATGAACATACTTACTGTTCGTACGGCAAGAACCAGATCTTCGCATTCGTCACCAAGCGCCATTCAACTGCAGGAATATCCAATAACTTCATACGAGCCGCATACGGCAAATGTGCGTTCACACTTGCGATCTCGTAAACGGATGTCGTCATATCCACGATGCATGGCGATTCATTACAGGAGACCTGCAATCACGGTCGCATTGGTAACAGCCAGAAATTCCATGTCAGGATTATCAAAACAAAGTACTCAAAGACATTTCCGCGATAAGGGTGAACCATTACCCTGCTGAGTTGAAGGCAAACCTGGGATTAAACTGGTGGCATCAGCGCTCTGTATTGATAGCTTAGCTGCGGAGCGAGACGAGTTACAGAATCTTACAATTTCCCTCGTGGTATCCCATCCTACTAGTCGGGCCAATCCCTGGGGTTCGCCATTAGTACTGGTTTGAAGTCACAGAGGTTGTGCTATAGCTGAAAGCTGCAAAAAAGGAATGGGAGTCTTTTACACGAGCAACTTCCCACTCAGTGAATAGTCTCAGTTCTTCTTGAAATAAGGTGTATCGCACAGAAATGCACCTTTACGTCGGCGCTCTCGATGAGCCACGCGGTGTGTGTCGACCTTTGAGAAGGAACAAAGCACCAGCTGCAAAGGGAAGGAGAGGGAGAGGTCGTTCAGGCGACCCCGAGCTTTTCAAATATTCATGCAAATTACAGGGACGCATGCATCGAAAACAAAACCATGTTTCATTTTCGCTGAACAGATTTTGCACTGCGAAAAAAAATAGCTCGACTTCCCATGGTGATGAAATTTGATAAATGTATTTCAGGTCAGCGGTCACTTAGGCAACGGGTTAATATAAAACGACGCCAAATGTCAAAAAAGATGCCATAATCATGATTAAAACATATTAACAACAGTGAGACAACTACCGAAACCGTTCAGCGAGAAGGGTGGATTCAAGGTTCATGGATGCGTCTCTGCAATTTGTGAAAAAAAAATTTCGAAAAAGAGCTGTTTGTTCTGAACGACTCCCCTGTAATCGCAGCACACGCGGTTTTCGCACATTTGGCAAGTTTTCGCCTTCACTCTGAAAAGTCGCGCTCATCTTTTTCTCCCCCAAGTAATGACTACCATTTTCTGTAAGAAGCTTGCAATTATGGCGGATTTTACTGTAAAAATGCTGTTCATTGGAAATAAGGGTAGTCGGCAGGGAAGAAAGACAGAAATTAAATAAAGACCAGCTCGGACCCTGAAAAGGGAGATCCCTTCATTGCTCATTGATTCCCGCGCTGATGTGACTCTCATCGGTGCTCGCCCTCTTTAAAATAACGCTTTCTCTGCTATCTAACCACTCGCCGGCAGAGACCTGTGGCGAGTGATTAGATAGTCGATGGGCACACCGCCCCGATAATCAAGCCGCAGGCAGGATGGCCGGGTCTTCGATGTAAATGCGTGTTAGATCCACAGCCCTTGGGGAGGGGCTTGGTCTCTCCACTAGGTGAGTTTCCCCTTCTTCGACCCTCAATCTTATCGTGGAACCTCTTTGATTATGAAGTAACAGAAAGCTACAGAACCTTGGCTGTGTAATTGAACCCACGGTGAAAATAGGTTATTTCACTTAAAACAAAACATCAACAAGAGAGGATGCTATTCCCAATTGCAAATAAAATTTATTTGCATTACTCCGCACCTTTCAGGGCGGTTGCACTGGCGCACAACTTCTTAGACCTCTTGTATTTTCATTGGGAACACGGTAGCCCGCACTCAACTGACGTGAGGTGCGAAGATGAGCTTTACAACTGTGCTTACCTTGAAGTAATGCCTAAGAAACCCCCCCCCCACCCTTCCTTTTTGTGGTCGTGAATATATTCCGATATGTATGGAAATCACGTCGTCCTTGTACATTATCCTGAAATTTTGGAAGTAGTGATGACACGTCAACATAGACTTCCTGAAAAATCGCATTTCTACCCCCTAGGCGGGCAGCTCACATTTAGGATCGAGATCCTTCTAGAGATGGCAATGGTGACGTTTTGGTTGCATAAATCACTGGCCCGCCACAATCACAAGCCTTGAGTTCAATTAGTGCTTAGCTTCAGCGGTTTTTCCGCCTCAGAAGCCATCTAAATTTAGTCGACTCGCTAGAAAGGACTGTTGTGAGCTGCAAATTGGTCAGTGCCGTAGTTCATTTCATAACAATGATAAGCGGTCAGCAGATTTTTTACTCACTTGAACATTTCAGCGGCATCGTGCAACGATAATTGTTACCAGCAGCATACTCAGTTTAAAATTCGAAAAAATAATATCTCATGGGAAAGGTTGCGCTCTACCTTTAAAAGCGTGCATAGCAGGTCGTGAAGTCTCCCACATGTATCAGTTTTGTCATAAGAAGGAATTAGTACATTGAAAGGACTAACCGCGGAGACTTCAAGATTTTCTCCACTTCTTCGCCGAGATCCTCTATCGGATCTTCTTCTTCTTCATCTTCTACGTATTGTTTGATCGCAGCAAGTCTGATGCTTTCAGCGGAGACTAGTGTACGGCATACTTTTGGTAGCGAGCTGTAGGAGACGATACTCTGGAAAGGAAATGGAATGTAAGGGACAGCCGTAATGAACAGCATAGG
>MU884713.1:0-10508 GCA_036418205.1 Ostertagia ostertagi | reverse complement strand
AGGTGCCCAAGATCATGTGTGCCGCCATGTTACTAAAAGAATGATGGGTAAGGGTGGATGACTGAATAGGTTCATGAGTAGACGAGCATGTTCTAACCTGTTCACATCATGTGTTCGTGAAGACAAGTTGCAATGACGGGATGGGTTTGCTTTCACAGTACTGAAAATAGCGGGTGAAGTCGGAGGACTGAGTGAGTTCATGAGTAGGAACATAGCCTGACCTGGTCTGATCATGTGGTCGTGGCGAACTAGAATTTTCACCATCAACGTCCATAGGGACAGGGGTAGCGGAGCGTTTATGAGGTGTTTGTTCGCTAGACGCCATATTCGCTCTTTTTTCTGCAACGAGTAAACATAACTAAGAAGTCGCAGCGACTACGAACAATAGGGAAGGCAGTACGTTGCTCAAAGGAACGTTAACGGTCCAAGCAAAACGAACGGCGTTCTAGCATGAGAATTGGTGAAGAATAAACGACCCCAAATGTGACGGCTACCCCAACATGAATGGCAAAAAAAATTTGTGGTAAAAGGAGGAAATACCAATGAGGACGATAGTGTTGGGGCAAAGGTTTCAAACTGAAGAACTAGTCAGTAATTTTTAGGGGGATGGGTGCTTAACGAATAGTATGACAAATTCAGTGAGGATATGGGGCAGAACAACTCTTGAAAATGGGAGTGCAATGGCACGGTGCTACTGGGCTGTAAAGCCTAATCTCACTTCAGAAAGGCAGCATGATGAAACATGGCACAGTTGTGATATTGTTCTTACACAGATTTGCAATGGTAAATGGTGGAGGCTATTGTGTAGACATGTAGTCGCTTTTGAAGAAAGTAGTAGCAACATGAAAAAAGCGGAGCATGAGACTACTGTTATGTCTGTTTATATCTGACGGGGGATGAGAGAAATCGGGAGAATATGATGTACGCCATGAATCGTGTTGAAGACAACTATTTCGTAACGATGGAGTTACCAGAAATAGTGTGGCTTAACGACCCCAAAATCACGTGAAAAATCAGACCAGGTTGATTGAAACATTTTAATTTTTGAAAGGAAGGGCAGGCTCACAAAGGGGAAAAACACCGGTTACACCCTGAATCATGAACAATGTAACAAGATATAAGAGTGTTAGGTAAAGGCAGGCGGAGTTAGCAATGTGTCTATATGGGAGATCTTGAGCCCAGAGCCAACGATGGGTTAGCGGCCACTTATCAACACGACCCTTGTAAATAAATGGACGACGAATGAAAAGTCACGAGTGCGATCATCAGGACCCCGGTGTGGAGGGAACATGACTTGTTGGATGGAGACAATGATTCAGGGCGATAAGCTGAAGTTAAACTTGGTACGACAAGGTTACTCGGGCCGAAGAAAGGGGGCAATGGTTTGAAAAGGGGTGGATGGACATGAATGTTCAGAAAAAAAATCAAGAAAACGGCGGGTTGCATGCCATGAGGTGATGACTCGCTGCAGTACCGTAATGGCGTCTCAAACGGAACGCCTAAATACAGAATGAAAGTCAGTCATGAATTGACTTTGAAGACGCCGACGGGATTGCTATCAAAGCTCATGTCAATCATGTTCCATCGCGCGCGCCCGGTAATCAATGAACGTGAGCACATCAGTGCAAGTGGGCATGGCTTAACTAAAATGATGAAACCGGCGCGGCACAAGTTTATTAAAGGGCGCGAAGTTCCACAAGAGCATGAGGAGTGGGATTAATTCGGGCACATGAACAAAATCGAGCTCTATGAGAGCCTTTGAGACCAGCAAGGTTTATCGAAATGATGGATGCGAAGCCGAAGTAAATCAGATCAGTGTCCTTCATCAACACGCGAATTAGAACGAGTGGGATGCGTGAAATTACCCGAAAATTGCAGGAGAAGACGCTTCTGAAGGGAAAGGGGGAAGGAGTTACAATTGAAAAATCCGATTGTTCGATGAGTAGCTAAGACATGAGCCAATTGGGGGTTTCGGTGCGGAGGGGACAAGCTGGGAAGAGAAAATTGACTCAAAAACGAGACATTGATGTGGAAGTTGGAAAACTTAGGAGTGCGTGATGAATAAAGTGACCCGATGAAACGCGGCCGTGGTTCCTGAGCGGAACGGTTGAATACGGAGCTAGTCGGGCAAGACTCACACCGCGATGTTTGATCTGATTTTAATAGGGAGGAATTACATCGAGGGGGAATCATGAATCATAAATGACAGACGTAGTAATAAGGCACAGTGAAAATATAAAATGTGCAGAGTGCAGCGGTATATGCGATGAAGAGCAAACAAGTTGACGAGTAAACGAATTGAAATCAACGAGTGAATCCGATGTTGCAAAAAAAATGATGAGGAATCATGTTGAGTACGCCATGAAAGGGTCAACCCGTCAATAGGGGCATGTGGAAACCAAATTAGACGTTGCCTCCCAGAGGGTTTAACTCATGAAGGTCCCTTCCGTGTAATCGCCTACAGCAGTAACAACATGATTGCCATAAACTACTTCAGCGTGCGGCTATTAATCGAAGAACTTACGCAAATCAGTTTGGTAATGTGCATGGCGTGATTATCTAATGAAAGCAGGTGTGGGTTTCAGTAAAGACGCGATGTCCTACAAAAACATGATGGAGAATCTAATAAGCGCGTCGTTAATTCTCAAAAATTGTGCATGAACGGAGAGGAGCATTTTCGAATAGCAAAGGTAGTCGAAATAATGGACCTCGTAGACGCAAGAACCAAATGTTATGAGGCAAACATGAATCCGAGCAGCTCAAAAGGAGGGAGTATGGCCCTTCAAAAAGATACTAGTGTAGAACAATCCATGATGGTTTCCCAGCGCACATGAGCTCCTCAATGGTCGTCGTGCAAATGATCCACGAGAGAAAAACTGATGAAACATTGGAGAAGCAACATGAATGCATGATAAAAATTCTAAAAGGAAACTGGATCAAACATAAACAGATAAAAGCAGCTAGACCGGGCTCTAAAATGACGAAATATTGGCTCAGTTACTGTATGCGGATCCCCAGCGGAATGACCATATTCGGGAGCGAGACAATGCCTGAACGAGAGAGCCGAGTCGGCTATATGGATTGCGTGGCGCGAATTCAAATTCGGTGAAGAAGAATTGGAATAAGCCGACAAGAAAGGGGCGGTAGTAACAGGTGGAGCTGGGGAAGTTGACCGCCTAATGAGGCCTGGAGACGGCGTGCGACTGTAACTGTATAAAGAAGTCGAAGAAATTGATGGGGTGATTGTGTGTGACTACTATTTATAGGAGCTAGTACGCTTGACCTTCCTATGTGGTTGTAGTCTGCGAGGAGGTGACCTCGTTTGCTGCGGAGAGTCGCTTTGAGGTGTTATCTCCAGAGGGTATAGGTGATTAACGGACCTCTGTAGGACATTGCCGCTGGATGTTCGAACGGTAACTGACCTGACCTGTTGTTGACGGTCATGGCTGAGCTTCGTAATTACTGCTAAGGGCCATTGACCTCGAGATACATGTTTGTCTCCAAGTAGCACTATTTCACCTATTCGAGGGAGATATGGCGTAGATCTGCCTTGGCGAATTCGTGTCGTTTGACGATCACGTAGCGCAGAAAGGTAGTCTTCGAACCAAATCTTCCAGAAATAATTCAGCGTATCAAGAGTGGATTTATACCATTCGAGGAGTCGATCATGGGAGTAGTCCAAAGACTCGTTCGCCGGTACTGGCAGCTGAGATTGGACTTCGGGTGATATAAAATCTATCGGCCGAAGTACTGTTGGAGCTGACACCGTATCCGTAATGGAAGTGAGAGGGCGTGAATTGAGAATGGATTCTATCTCGAAGACAAGTGTTTGAAGCTGTTGAAACGGTAACAGAGAGTGTCTAATTGATTTGCGAAGGGAGGATTTAACCAAGCCAACTAGTCTTTCGTAAAATCCGCCCTTCCAGGGGGAGAGCGGGGTGATGAATTTCCACTGAATGTGGTGGCTTGCAAAATAAGGCATGATCTGGTCGTTAGCGAGTGGGCCACAAAGGAGTCGCTGAATGGTGTCGTCCGCTGAACGGAAAGTACTAGCGTTGTCGCTGAGAATGAACTCAGGACAACCACGTCGTGCGACAAAACGACGAAATGCTAAGAGGAACTCTTGACTTGTGTTATTAAGGACAATCTCAAGGTGGATGGCTCTCGTCGCCATGCAGGTAAATAGGCAAATCCAAAGCTTCGCAGGTGTATTAAGTGCGTCCAAATACCTCATCGGACCAAGATAGTCTAACCCAATACGTTGAAAGGGTCGAGATCTGGTAGTTCTTTCTTGGGGTAGACATGGCATATCGGGGTAGCGATATGGCAATCCATTGGCTTTCTTACAAATCACGCAAGAACGAAGAATTTTTACCACGACGCTGCGTATGGAAGGAATGAAATAGGAGGATCGAAGTGTAGCTATAGTAGCGTGAACGCCAGAATGAAACTGGGTGCGGTGCACATGAATTACGAGGAGCTGCGTGAGCGGATGACATGGGACAAGGAGTATGGGTGAAGGTGACATAAATTCTGTATTCTGTAAGCGGTGGGGGCAGCGGATGAGGCCATCTGGGGACCAATGAGCATTGAAGCGCTGGAGTGGTAGTCGATCGAGAAGAGATTCACACTCACGATAATGTTCTTTGATAAGCAAAGTCTCGGCTTGCGTATATTCTGAAGCAGAAATATCTTTGGACGGAGTGAAATGGTTAGGATCGAAACTCCGAATTGAGAACCCAATCTTTTCAGCCATGTGAACGATGAACTTGAGCACGTAAGCTGTGGACCGTACTAGCCTCGTGTAACGACTTTTAGTGTGGAAGCGAAGCGGAGAAATATAGGCCGTCTGCTGTGATAGAAGAAGGTTTTGGTACTCACATTTCACTTCTTCATCGTCGGCAGGTGGTATGGTGAAGTCGTGTGTCACCGGCCATTGAGATGGAGGTTGTTGAAGGAACGGAGGGCCGAACCACCAGAGTGGGTCTCTAGCGAACGTGGTGGGGACCCCTCGCGAAGCGTGGTCCGCCGGATTCAGGTCCGATCGCACATAGAAGAACTTGAGTGGGATCTTCAAGGAACTGAAATATTTGACAATGGAGTGGATTTCTGCAATACGATTTTTAACAAAGGTGCGAAGTGGACGTGAAGAGTGTATCCAGTGAAGGACAATCAAAGAATCAGAGAATGCGTGAATGGCTTCTACTTTCAAATGGAGGTGTCCATGGACAAATTTTAGAATGCGAAGGCTAACCAAAGCGGCCAGTAGCTCCATGCGCGGCATGGTTATAGACTTACGTGGGCCGAGTAGAGACTTGGCAATAACCAAGTGGGTGGTAGACGAAGAATGTGAGCGGCAAAGAAGATATACGCAGGTAGCGTAGAGCCGTTTTGAAGCATCTCCGAACACACAAAGTTCGTAATGGGTTGCAGAGGTGGCGGTTGACATAATGCAACGAGGAATTGGTGGAATAGGGTGCTGTATGTCTTGAACAAGTTGACGCCACCTTAGAAGATCAGAACTGTCCAATGGGTCATCCCAGTGGTAGGATTTCATCCACATGTCCTGCAGAAAAATTTTGAATGGAGCAGTAAATGGGCATAGGAGGCCAAGGGGGTCGAAGATGGACGCTAGGGCTTTCAAGGCGGTGCGTTTCGAAACGACCTGCTGGAGAACAGCTTGAATGGGGATGAAAACAGTATCTTGTAAGGGTTTCCATTTTATACCGAGAAGCGAAACTACATGTGTTGTCTTCATACGGTCGGAAGGGTCGATAGCATCATTAACTGATGCAGAATTACACAAAAATTCCCGGAGATTCATATGCATGGAATTAAATAACGACTTGGAATCTCGATACTTACGTATTGCCTCTTCTTCAGTGCTGGCTCCCAGAATGATGTTGTCGACATAGATATTTTCTTCAACTTCCTTATTCAGCGGTGACTGCGGGTCGCGTCGTAAGTGATAACGGATAGAAGCTGCTAAAAGGAAGGGCGAGGCGCTGATACCGAAGGGGACACGAGTGAATCGAAAAATTCGCAAGTTTGATGGTGACGGTGGACTATTGATGTCTCGGAGCCAGAGGAAGCGGGTGGCATCACGTTGCGTGGTTTGCAAGCGAATCTGGAGAAACGCTTTCTCCACGTCAGATATAAGAAGATAGGGTTGTAGCCGTGCACGAATCAAGGATTCCTACAAGATCCGGGAGTATAGATGGACCTGCATGGAAGACAATCATTGAGGCTAGGGGCTCCCTTGTAATGTGACGAAGCGTCAAATACAACTCGTAGTTTAGTGGTTGCTGAAGATTCTTTGACCACAGCTTGATGGGGAATGTAATAGACTCTGTGATCATCGAAATCGAATTCGGTAACCTCTTCGATGATCCCTTTAGCTAGGTAATCGTCGAAAGTTGAAGCATACAATTTCCATAATTCTGGTTTCCTCGTGAGCATACGATACTGACTTTCTAGTCGTTTGAGGGCGAGGAATTTGTTGTTGGCCAGTCTTGGATGTGATGTTTTCCATGGAAATTGTACATACAAGTATCCGTCAATCTCCTGAGTGGTATCATAGAATCGTTGTAGGACGCGGCGTCTTCGTCATGATCAAGTTGCGGGTCTGGATCGTCGGTAATACCAACGACATCAAGGGTATCAAAACGGGAGATAGGGTCTGTCGCAGTATATAGTGACATGTTGTGATTTGAAGCATACTGGATGGAATCAACGAAAAAACTGTGAGCCAGAGATGGAGGGTCCAAACCTTGTGTAACAGAGGACGAGCCCTGACGGTAGTGTATGCGGGGGATCTGTGGTAACAATATCCCAGAAGTAATCTATTCCGATCAAGATATCTGGCGTGACCTGGCGTGTCGCTGTTATGGATTCTGGAGCGATGCTAAGGTCTTGTAGGGCATCTCTGTCTTCCGGAGTGATATGGAGTGCAGGGCATGGCACAGTTATCTTGTTTTTCGTACGAACGCTAAGCTGAAGAGGCTTGCGGAGTAGGTCTATAAGGATAACGTCGACTATGCCTGAGTGTTCCGTTGTGCGAACTGCACCGAATGTAATGGTCGTAACGGAGCGGGGCTGTGTATCTCCAATTGTAAGCGTTGAACAGCTGAATGAGAAATGAAGCTTTTCTGAGCCCCGGTGTCCAAAAGGAGGATGACTGATTGAAGCTGTCGTGTCTTGGGATGGCGAGTTTGCGCCTCGACTGTTACCAGGGTGGAACTGCGGGGAGCTGCCATAGATGTTGACAGTTGGACTTCGTTGTAATCGTTTCCCTGATAGAAATGCATGAGCTGTTCATACTCATTTTCGAGTTCTACAGCGGTATGAATTGGGGTGTCCTGGGACGTAGGAGTATAGGGTCGTTCTGCGTTTGGTGTACGGTATGAAAAGGAGTGGACACGTTCTGGTGTCTGGAAACGTACTGTATGTTTGGGAGAACGACTGTACTCTGTTGACCTCTCGTGGTACGAGGGGCTTCGTGTGTTGCTCCAGCGACTTGCCGGTCTCTCACCGGTGTCGGTGGACGTCTGCCGTCGTAGCTGGGACTTCTTGAGTAGCCTTCTGGGCTACGGGAGCGATTCGATTCCGTCGAGCGATATCGTTCGCGACTACGGCGACGACTATGATCATAAGAATTGATATAGTCCGACTGTTTGACACAGAGAATCTTGTGGTGACTACCATTGCACGTCGAGCACTTTGGATATCCACAACTGGAACTGACATGTCCTTTACGAAGGCATTTCCAACATAGTTGGTACGACCTGGCAATTGCTCGTCTGGTGTGCGGTGGCAGACGATGGTGACAGCGCGTGGAAGAGTGAGCTGAGGAGTCGCAAAAGCAGCAGCGATTAGGGTTATACCTGGGTTCAGGACTGGGGGATCTGGAATGGGTGGAAACTGGATGGATGTTAAACTCGGGCTGGGAGTTGGTATTGGAATAGTCGTCAAGTTTCTCCAATTCCTCGATTACTTCATTCAAGCCGTCCAGTAATTCAGGTAGAGTCCACACTTTTCCTGAACGGTGCTCAAGCTTGTTAACTTCCATCTGTGTCTCTTTCGGAAACTTTTTACGGATTGTTTTCATGAGAACTAGCGAAGATGTAGTGTCTTCGAAACGGTTGATTTGTAAGATATAGGACTGGATTTGACAAAGGGTATCGCGCTGCGATGTAGCTGAAGGTGAAGCGGTGGGGAGTTCTTCAAGTCTTTGGTGAAAAAGGTTGTGGGTGAAGTGAGGGCGGTCAAACCGCTTCTTGAGAGCTTGAATGGCGAGATGATAGTTTTCGGGTACAGAGGGATCATATCCTTGGATAATCAGCGCAGCTCTGCCTTTCAATGAATTGGTGAGATAGATGAATTTAGTGGACAATTGAAGTGAGTCGTTTTCATGAACCGCTGTCTTGAATTTACACCAGAATCCGTGGAATTGCGTAATGTCCCCGTCGAATGTTGGGAGTTCGAGTCTTCGAAGCTGAATTGGCTGATAAGGAGACATGGTGGGTTCGGGGTCGATTGTCGCAAAACGCACATGTCGGGGGGTTTTGCTCGCATCAGGCGAAGGATGTTCAACAAACTCGTTGCCAGGTGTAGTGCCGGTGATGGAAAGTGTTTGAATGGCAGAAACAATGTCACTGTTAGTGCTCGAACGGAGAGACATTTCGATTGATTCATCCATGATGAGCTGGGTTTCTAACGCTGTGATGATGTCCTGGGCTTGCTGTTGAATCTGGTCGCCCTTCTGATCATTCCAGAACTGCTCCACGTCTGCGCTCAGCAGTGCCCGATTGTCCTGGGTATTTATAAACGATGTGAGAGCTTCGAATTGCTCTTTGAGTACTTCAGTAGCTTTTTTAATTCCGGTTTTCATCGCTGAGATAGCTCCCCTACGGCGAAGTATCTCACGAATTTGGGCATCCGGTGGGAGAGAACCATCTATAGGTGACAAATAAGATGGATCTACAAAGGAAACCATACGCGAAAGATTACTGACCGCGGTGGCAACTTTGGTCTTATATCCTTGGATAGTGAACATGGTGGCGACGTTGTTCGAGAACGCAGTGACCTAGAACAGAGAAGCAGGTGTGCTTTGAATTGGGAAAGGTACCAACGACGAGAGGAACATGCGTCAACGAGCGATTGAAATTTGGTAGAGTTACTATGATACGAAATCTTACGACGAACATGATAAGGCCAAATAATTCATATAGGCAATTTAGAAACATATGAAATGATGCGACGAAACCACATAGGTGATAAAACAATGAACATGAGCATGATAATGAAAAGAAAAGGGGGGGGGTGGCTATGCGCAAGGATAAAGATCTTTTCAAGTGAATAGTATTTGATTAGGTAAATCATGAATGACGACTTGAGGGGAAATGAGCATGGTCACAAACATACCAACAGTCGAACGCGTGTGAGTATGCAAAAAATGACAACACGGAGCGGAAAACATGCTCTGAGCGAACCCGAGCCTACCCCCGCACCCCCGGGCCTCCCAACCACGACCAAACTGATGGGCCTAGCATACAGCATCCCCACAAGAATGTCGGTTGGCCTCCCCGGCTGACCTAACGGGCGGCATCCTCGGCCGATCGCCCGTGTTTCACTTGATGCAGTAGACACATGGCGTATTAAGTACCTGATCCAGGTTCATGAGGGCCCTTCTCAGCCAGTGCTACCGAGGAGGCCCCTGCCACTGGTCGCAACGGCAGTACTGGAACTGATACATGAACATGGAAGAGTGTACCACCAGCAATAGCCTTCATGGTGACCTGCTCCCTAGGGATATGCATGGAAGACATGAATTGGAAACGGTCATGTTTGAAGAGGGGCCACATGGATTCGATCGCTCGGCCACCGTCATCAAGACGGTGACCGCGGCCGATGCACCAAATTGTGTCGTGACCCATCGGTGGTTCGATCACGACACAAGTGGGACTCCCACCCCACCCCCGCCCTACCCTACCCGACCCCGTGCCTTGAATGTATACCCAACAACCGAACCAATGGTTGTAAAAATAAACAACGGAAAAAACCCTTTTGCCATTTATAAAGAACACCTTTTTAACCAAACCTTCATGTAATTAACGAAGACATTGACAATATAAAATACAAAGAATACCTTCCTTCAAGATAATAGAGCGAGATGGGCCCGGTCGAGGCGCTGGGGACGAGCAGGGTAGTCGGAGGAGAGGGGGAGTCGACCGTGCGGGACGACGGAGACGAGACGAATGAAAAAATGAATGCTGTTTTTGGAAGCGCGCGCACTTTGGCGCGAAAACGGGTTTTTGGCGCTCATTGACATGGCTTGACGCGTTTGACATGTTTTGTGCACATTGGCCCTGGAGCACGCTATTTTCTTCTTGTCGACCAGAGGGAGGTCGGTCACGACACTCCGGGGGCCACATGAAGATGAACTCTGGAGTAACTTTGGCGTCGACATGGTGAGGACTTGGTGTGATAGGGCTGCGCTTCGACCGAGC
>MU884712.1:0-18185 GCA_036418205.1 Ostertagia ostertagi | reverse complement strand
AACCCGGCCAAAAATCTTGGCCATGGGCTGGAATAACGGCGATGAGTCATCTTCCGAAGGAACGGAGTGATGCAAAGTACAAGGAGTGGTCGACCCCTTTACCCGATTAGGCGACAGTGATCATACCACGCTGCAATGGGTCCCAAAGGACTCTTCTTCAAACTATTGCAACAATTCCGATCTAGTTCTAAATTATAAGCAGGTTATCGGGGACAGATAAGCCCTTGATTTAGGCCCACACTTGAGCGCTACGCTGAGCCTTAACCACAACGGCGCCTCAGAGACCCTTCTCCCAGGACCCTCTTTGGCGCCTCTCCTCCTGCCCTTTCGTAGAACTTGCCTTTGCGCTTTTTAGCTCACGCGTCTTCGTGAATAGATTCCAAAAAGTGCAGATCCTAAGTAAAATATTCTATGTGGATGCCACAGCCAGTGCCGACCTACGATGCATTTTCCACTTTCAATGGCATTCCTTTCGACCAGTAGTTCTGGTTACTTTTCCCAACCCATCAAAGATGAACCAGAGGGCTATAAAGCAGTGGCCAAATCGCTAGGAATTTCCGCTAACAACGCGGCCACAACGGCGGCGATGGCGGCAAAAACTCGCAGCACACATAATTATGTGCCGAGCGACGGCTTTTAGAGGGATTAAAAAGCTTCCGGTGTGCGCTTAAGTCGCGATTTTCGCTGTGTGGGAACGCGGACGGGCGGGCGCGGTGGCCCTCACGAATGGCTGCCATCGCCCTTTCTCCTTCCACTTTGTAATGGGTGGTTTTCAGGGATGGAAAACGACAACGGGTGGGGTGTTCGACTTCAAGGAGCCAATCGTGGTGAACAAATAGTGTACTCCTACAGCATAAAAGGATGGTCAAGATATTACCATGGACATGTCGGGACATCTTCCAATTGCTTCAAAGTTTTTACTGATTGATAGGAGCATGGCGTGGTTTCTTTGGATAAAGCGGGCTCAAAGAAACTCGTGAGGTGTTTAAGGAACGGCGAAACCCGTTTCGGTAAAATCGCAGCTATAGCGGGTGGTTCGCATAGATTTTTGAATATCAAGTGAAACGGGGAAATTTTTCCGATCTGATTGATATTCTTACTTTCCAAAGGCAAATATTCCCCCTCGGACCACCCTGCTGGAGTTCTGAGTGAATGACAAGTGAAGGGCCAAGAAAAACTTTACAGCGGTAGAGAAAAGAGTCAATCACCGACCACCTACACCACATCCATCTCCGGGCCGACACCAGGGGTTGCGGCCGATGAAGGCGACCCGACGCCGCACCTTCGGGCGTGACCCTATGCAAACCTTTGGGTCATAAACGATCACAGCTTGTCAGCGACGAGAAGAGGAGAGTAGTGATTGAGGCCCGACGCCTCCAGTGTCACACTGGGTCTTTCGTGGGCAAAATATGTGGATAAGGGGCTGGAAAGGGATAGAAGAAGAAAGTGATTCGATGGAGCGGAGCACAGATTTTGATTAAGGACTGGAGGAAACGGCAGTACCGCTAAAAAAATGCAAACATTTGGGTGATTGAAGGTTGAAGACAATCTCCACGTGGTTTCTGTAAAGGGTGAAACTCCAGTTCGGGCAAGGGGCACTCCCTATGATCTTATCCGTGGTTCCAGAGAGCGCTCCTTCTCGACTTTAACCCTGATAAGACGTAAACAAGGTGAAAGAGGTAAACGACCAATTCCGAGTTCACTTTTGATAAGGACCGGTGTATGCCCTACATCACGCACATCCTGCTCACATCCTAGGCAATTTATGGCATGTGATCGTCCACCCTGGGCTCCTACACCCTTGCGCCTAGGGAAGGATGTCCATACCCTAGTTCAGGACCATTTCCTTGGACCACAGCAGGCTGAAAGCACCTTAGGAGTACTTCCACACTACACCGGTCCTTATCAGAAGTAATTTTAAATGAATCGATTACGTGTCATGAAAACTCTATCCTTATCCTTAGTATTGGAGAGCACAATGGAGTAGCCCCCGAACTGGAGTTTCACCCTGCAAAGCTTTTAGCCTCGCACTTTCTTTGGAGCTACACCTTGCCTGCAGAAAACTCCAGGACTGTTCAGTGCTTCCTCGAGCAGCGCCTAATTGATCTACAAAGGAGGATATGGTGGTAGGAGGGAGTGAAAGAAGGTGACGTAATCGTACAGAAAAAAAAACCGCTAAAAATTTGGTCATGCTTCATCACTTCCTGACAAAGTGGGCAATTAGCGCGTCAGCGAAAGTACTCTAACCTTTCCATGGGCATCCTGAATATTGACTGTTTTTTTTTGATTCATTGGAATTTACGACTGGGAGGCGCTGAAAATAATACTTGTTTATATTTTAGTCACTGCTAATTGTACGGCGTTTTGAGATCGAAAGAAGGATGAATCAAATAGCTGAAGAAAAACCTGATAGCGTCAATAATGACAGTTCATTAGGCTCTCTGCTTACTCCCTGTTTACCTATTTGTATACACAACTATGGCATTTATATTTGTTTATTTATTGATTTATTCATTTTAAGTCTGCTTCCATGAAACACCACAATGCAACAATATTTCACAATGTCCCTCAGCATTCAACTCAAAAAATTCCCGTTTCGGCCGATCTTCATTTATCAAAAAGTTCCCATTTGTGGCTCTTCTTCTTGGTTAGTGAGCATAAAAGCAGAAGCTCATTCTCGCATTGAACTGCGTTTTGTTTTTGTTTTTTCCTTTTCAGTTTTTCCTTTTCAAACGAATTCCTTTTTTTGCCGATCAGTTACAGTAACCAAGTAAGTTGGAGGATTGTGTTGTGGTGAGTGTGTCCTTTTTGCTCCTGGGGTCCTCTCAACCCGGTCTCAGTTTGCACTACGGCTAATCTGGCGGTCATCGTTGGTCTCTCATTATGTGAGATGTAGCTAATGGAACGATAATCTGCTCAAATCCCTTCCCTTCTTCTCATGTAAAAGAGATTTCCACTAAAATTATCAGCCTGCGAATGCCTTTGCAGCTATATCATGCTTTATACATGTCCCTCCAAACAGGTTTTGATAGGAGAGTGCTAAAATGAGGAAAAAGGCAACAGAATAGACAGTGAAGATTTCTACATTGGAGCGCCATCTAGAAGGAATTATGTTTTCTATTCGCTCACACATCACAGTGGCAATTTTTGTGTGATGTAAAAAAATAACCTGTACTACGTAGAATTACGTATTATTCCTTTTAGTGAATAAGAAACTCCGAAAACATATTTAGAGTATATTAGAGTATATTTTGATCCCCTCCGCAGATTTCGTAGTGAATGCGGAACCCCACGGTAGCACACACGTGGACCAGTTGTCTCCAAAAAATCGATACAATAAGTGCTTTTCGATGCTCTTGATGCCACGTGATGCCAAGGGTGTCACTAAATGTGCAACCACGGCAGGTCTCTGGCGGGGAACTAATTGTACGTAAGTATTTTTAGCGTCAGCTCAATGACGCGCACGGTGATAATCATTGCTTATCTCAGGGAACAAACATGGATCGATTCCAAGCTCCGATTACTGTGTACTATTTGCAATCATTTTAAGCTTATTACTTTGAGATTATTTTTTCCTTTAAATTTCATAATTACTTTCGCGAAAAGCTACAACAGCATATTTTACAGAGCAAATGCATATTTATAAAGTTACAAGTTCCTGAAAACGACTTGTATGATTTTGATGGAAATAAGAATGAAAAATGAAGCATGATAATGAAAGTAAAATGAAGAATGAAATTGACTAGTATGGAAAAAGACATATGTCGCCTGAAACGACTTATAATTGACGATTTAATGCTCAGCTTCTGCCCCAGAAATTACGGGAATTTATGCTTATTTCTTGGCAGAACTTGGTCTGTCCAATTCTGACCATGGGGGGGGCGGTAGAGGGAAAGTACCGGACTCGAGTATACTTAGCTATCGCGTCATAACATTCCTTGACGTGTCAAGCATGAACAAATAAACCAAAGAGATAAGACAAACGTAAGATGTGTTAAATATGACATTAGCACTCTGCGCCTCTACCTGAAAGGGTAATTTTTTTGAAAATTCCGCTTTCCTTCTTGAAACTTTTTTGTGTAAAGTGAAACAAATAGTTAAAAACAATCGAAATCAGTACCTATGTAGACATAATAAAATCATTTATATTTTTTTATAAGTGAAGGCTAATCTATAAATAGTTTTTACCATAAATAATCAGCAATGCTGCATTTTCTTCATTTATTTTTATTTGTTCATTTTAAACGTTGCTTTTCAACTCCAAAAATTCACACATACAGTTTTGGAGCATAAAATGCTATTTGGATAGAAAAGTCCATTTCATCAAACAATTTCTTCCTTTTATGGTCTTTTGTGCAGCAAAACGAGTAGAAATTTCTTGGAAATTGACTTAAGCCACGCCCCTTGATGGAATGAAGCAGTGCTGTGTCAGGTTGTGTCAGCAAGCCAGCAACAAGCGTTTCTAGTCGGATAAGAGCCTCTCACGATGGGTAATGTCAGTATCAACGTCACACATATTCCGACGACAACGACGATGACGATGTTTATATAAACGGCCGTCAAAAAGCGGTCGCTTTGACGCTGACGCAACGCTGCCGAAAAGGCGCCGCCGGCTACGTGCTCGGCTATAACGTCGATCGTAACGGATGGACCGAGGTCATACCTGTAACCCGTCCGCGCCCCGTACACGTAACGCAATGAGCACAACGAACCCAACAGTAAGAGTCTATCTGGATTACATAACCGTCCATCACGTTGACCACGATCGATCAATCAATAAATGTTAAGTGATCTGATCTGGTTCAAATTTCCTATGCGCTTTCCCATCGTCATCCATGCTGTTTACGACCACGACGACCCTATTACCGTAATCACCCGTTAATGGATTGTAATCATCGGTCGCAGTGATAGTCACACCCCAGGGGTCCGGATCCAGTGATAAATTGCGCTTGGCGCCAACGCTTATCTTAACCCCAAGGCGTGGTAAGTTTCATATGCGCATTGCTTAACGCAATAACCCAGCAATAACTTGGCCCAAGTAAGCACAGCCGAAAATGTTTACTTTAGGGCCATAGTTAAGTTGGCCAGGGTCTGGGCATTGTGTGCCGGTGGATATCCCGCAGAGCTGTTGCCGCCGCCGTTGCCACACACTACCTTCGCCCGTCCGTCGATGCTCCCGGGAACATTTAGGAACATTAGCATACATCAATTGGACTCGGTCGAGGACCGCGAACTTCCGAGAGTTTAGCGCTTCCGCTTCAGCACCTAATTGCCTAGGAGTGAACCACGCGGGTAGAGGTTGATTTGTGGAGCAGCTTAACCTTGGCTAGATCTGGCCAGTGGACGCCAACTATGGCATAAACGGTTCAGAAGCTCATGGAACACCTGCCTACACAACTAAATTCGTGTGGTGGGCGATTACCTTGAGCCCGCCGCCGCTAATATTCAACCGTATGTTAGGGGTTATGCCTATCTTTCGCGAGCTAATATAAGCGACCAAAGCTTCTCCTTACGTAAGATGCTGCACAAAAAGACCACACTCTGCCGCTGTTAAGATCTGGCTGTCCAGAACCGGTTCCGTTACTCCCGCCCGCTAGAGCCGTGTTGTACTTTTAGAAAGCCCATTTAAATTAGCATAAATCCCCTTAATTCAGTGCTAGTGTGAGCAATTAGTCGCATAACCCGTGTATCCAATCCCAATTCTTGTAAAAAAAAAACCCTTTTCTGAATGGATGGAGATGTCCTAGGAGAGATTAATAGACCAGATATGACCAATGGCGAACTGTGTGACTGATACCAGGACACGTGCTCGGCCCTGCGCAGGAATCCCTACCGTAATTAGCATGTCCATGGTGGTACCATTAAGAGCAGATCACTTGTAGATAAGCGTGACAAGTCAAAACGAATGAGCATGGGAATTGATTGGTGGCGGTGTAGATAAAAAAGAATCAAAGTTGTAGATGAAATTCGCCGAATCTTACCTGATACTGTAGTTCGAGATCGTGTAGGCATTTAGCTTGGCATCGTGCCGAGATCAACTCGTCGGCTACGGTAATGCTGACTAGTAAACTTGGTAGTATGAGGATCGCCGTCGTCCACAGCATTATGAATAACTAAGCTGGTTGGTTGGCTATCGACGCATACACCTAAAATTACTGATACCATTATAAACAATCGATAATCGATCGAACATCAAACAACAGCGAAAAATGGACAACTGAAAAGATAAGAAAAGAGAAATCAAACAAAAGATCTGACATGAATCACATGTAGTACGGATAGGCATCGATCGATGGAAGTGAAGATAAATAAGCCGCCATTACAGAGCATGTCCATGTCATTTCTAACTAAAGGTAGACCCTTCGAGCGCCCAACTACTTTCAAAAAGAGCTTTCGTAACACCTGAGCTCAAAAATTTTCGGTAAATATGTCGTAGCCAGTAGCTCATCAATTTAAGCCCATAATACTATAATAATCGTTTGGTACGCCTCAAAGCTTTTCTTGAAACGGAAAGATTTTAAATTTCTTTTCAAAATGCTCGATTAATTTATGAGATTCTCCTTCAAATTATTCAATATTCAGTGCAGTAAATATGAAATTAAGCAAAAAACTAGTGAAATGTGAACTAGTGAAATCGAGAAAGGGAGATGAAGAAAACAACAAGAAAAAGGAAAAAGAATGAACGAAAAGCAGAAACGAAACGAGAAATAGCGGCACTTCTGGGAGATCTATGAGAAAAATCTCTTCACTTGGTTATGATAGAGATTTTTTGGGCGATGTTTGTAAGGCCAGTAGGCGAATCATATCTTATCATTTCGTGTGTCATTATAAGTTTTTAAGATGAATAAAGATGTATAGGATTCTAATGATTAATATAAACAAGAAAAAATACACTAAAAACCTAAACCGCTTGGGTAAAAAGGTGGGCGAATCTGGAAATACCATTTTAGGGCGTGCAGAAATTTACGAATCTTGCAACGTGCATTAATGCGAATAATTCAAGAGCAAAAAACATTTCCGATAAATCACCACAACAGAGCCGAGAAGACACTATTAGCGGAAATATCGCGCATTTTCAAGTTTCTATAGCTACTTTGAAACGGGAACTTTTTTCGGTGCTCTTTCAGCGCACAACTCAGAATGAAGTTATGACGTTTTATGCATAATTAGCTAATTAAACCCTAATCATTTTTGGCATTTGAAATCTCTAGTTAAATACATCCTTATATTAATGATTGTTGCCGACATTTCAATGCATTTTATTGTCAACTTTCCTACATGTCAAATGGAGTGATCAAAAAAGTCCGAGATCCTAGTCCCCATCTTTGACTCTGCCCTTGCACCCACCACCCCCCGCCCCCGCCGCCGCGCCCGGAACCCCCATCCCCACCCCCCCCCCCCCCCGCCCCGCCCCCCCCCCCCCCCGTAATTCTAGACGTGATATCGAAACTTGGTACAGGATGTTTTTTGATTACGCGTAAAGGTGCGCAGATGGTGATCACTGCCAGAGCAACATAAGCACAATCCAGCTCGCTCTCAACATCCGGCACGTAAAAGACTGACGTACGTAAGAAGCAGCCCAAAAGCAAACGTACCACGAGAACGAAGGACGTTTGACACACCGGACAAAAAAAGAGCGGGGTGCAGAATCTGCCACTGATCGCTCTGATCGCTGGTGCGAAAACATTTCGACCCATCCAGGCGATTGATGGCCGATGTTTGACATTAACCGGATGAGAGTAAAAATACCCAAAGATGGGTAAGAATGGCCAAAAGTTCGGAAAAGCAGCAATATAGACAGGAAAAGTGAGCTCAATGAAAGAAGCAACAAGGAGACACAAAAGGCTTATAGTGGCAAAAAGCCTGGTATAAATCGTTGATGGCTTGTAGTTAGTCGCAAAAGCCAAATAGCCATTGACAGTCGTTCAACAATCGGAGGAATGTCCCCAAAAATTGCAATGCAAAGACGTTCGCCCTTGTGTGTGTCATTACAGAGTACGGATTCATTAGTGAGGTCGAGCGCACGCCGCCACTGCCGTTGGCCCCGCCTCTGCCCACTGAACTCCGCCTCCACTCGCACGAGCAGAGTGAATGAGGAACGTATTTTTATGCGCGGTTTACTCAAAGGAAATGGCAATTATGATGAGTTCAATTGTTTTTCCGTATGGTCAGATGGGTAATTGTTGTTGTTGTTGACAATGTGGCAATGATGGCCAATTCCCTGGTGATAGTGAGGATCATCGGCATGAAGTTGTAGTAAGGGGATAGAGTGAGCGCTGGGCGATTGCGGATGGCCTGGGGGCAGTACGAAACCAAGCTGCCTAGAAATCAGTACCCGGCGATAGTAGGTGAATTGATGAGCGAGCGTGAAAATGCAAAGCCGCGAATCAAAGGAACCTGCTCCACAGGATGTACAAGCATAAGGGAATTTCATTACGTATTCATTAATACATTTTGGATTGGTTAATGGCACAAAATCAGGCTCAAGTCATTCGTGGAAAACGCCAAATTCGGTTTTGGACCTCATTTGTGATTAAAGATTTGATTTATGGAATCACAACTGGATAATTTTATTAGAATTCGCATCGAAAAAGTGATTTTACTTGAATCGTCGTACAATAAATACGTGAATAATTTTATTTCTATCTTGTTATAACAGGCGTGTTATTGAACTCGTTGAACCTAGTCCCAGGCCGACTATCATATCATATATCGGCATAGATATATAAGTGTTGTTGATGGTATTCAGACCATAGCATACATTATACGAAGTTATACGAGATTTAGTTAGCAACGTTTCGGCACAGCGCCTTCTTTCGGAGAGTGTAAAGAAATCCCAACATCTACCCAAATACCTTTCATATTACAAGATGAAAGCCCTAAGGGTTAGAAAATCAAAAGTGGTGTCAGACCTGACCTCAAGTGTGGCGGAGCTGTTGGAGTCACCCTTGGCTCCAAGTTTGGCTGAGCGTGTGGATGAAGGTATCACAGATATGTTAGACTTTACAGGCTCCGAAGATGGGATTGTGCCGAAACGTTGGCCAGAAAATCCTGTACTCATCTCTGTGGTAAGGCACCATAGTCGATGTGTTGCAAGAATAATAATTTATTACATTTTAAACTTAATTTTCTTTTAGAGGTCAAATGTTGTAGATATCGGGAAACGCACAAGTTCTCGGAGTGAACGAACTACTCTGAGCCTGAGGTACCTTTGGTAGCCTTAATTTTTCGATCAGTCGTCTGCGACCTCTACCTTCTATCCAGCGGCTGCGTGCATTGTGACCCTCACACACTCACAACTTCATGCCTGCTTATAGTTGACCTCAACCTACCCCCCAGTGCTCCCTCATTGCAAGCTTAAAACTAGGACTCCACCTTCTCTTCTGGAGGATTTGAGCCAGAGAGACCAGAAACGCCGTTATTCCTTTACTTACCACTTGCATTCGTCGTAAGAAGATTCAGAGATCACGTAGCGCGTAACATCCCCCCGTCTCACCACAAATTCGATCCCACAAGACCCGAGCCTAATCCAACCCGCACAGGACACACAATCAAACATTCATGGTTGTGCGAAATCAAACTTCTCCTCCATCTTAATTGGACCCACCCGATCAACTGGAAGTGCTACAACTCCTGTGATACTCGTATTTTTGTTTGGAACTCATTTAACACAAGTTCTCAAAAGATTGTTCCAAATTAGGATGACGACGTCGACGCAAAGGAGCCCCTACCTTTCCTCCTGAGTTCCCCGGTATACAGGGGGGGGCCAAAAAAAAAGACATTTTGCCTATGTCGGACTTCGGCTCTTTTTTCTTCGCAGAGATTGCTGTCGTTGACGGGAGTTCCTCAGCAGAGTATTCCCTAAGTGTCCCTCTATAAGTGAACGCAGGCCCTCCTTCACTGCCCTCACCGTCTTCAGAATATGACGTCATCTGTCACCGTCGTCAGGCTCAAGGAGGTCTACCGTAAGAGCTTCAGCCTGAAGCTCTTACGCCCGCGTCAATTCTCACTTCAGAGGCACACTTCGGCACACTTATAAGTTGGACTACAGCTCTTTCTCCTTCACAGAGCGCACTATCAGCTACACTCGCCTGCCAATAACACACAATCACGGAACTAGCTTTCACCAGTAAGAAGGTATTATGTAACACACCGTCTTCGAAGACGCCACATAATGAGGATACAGAGACAGTGCACACAATGCTTTCACGAGCGACTATTCATTCTGATGACCGCCTCACCCGAGCCACACCGAGACACCCACGTACGTGGCCACTATGAAGATTTTCTTATAGAATGGAATGCACTCTCTAATAATAAGTTGGAACCGTTCGGTCTGAGTTGAGTAAAATGTGCTTAAATCCATCTGGAAGTGGAGGCAAAATGTCTTTTTTTTTTTGTCCCCCCCCCCCCCTGTATCTTATCGCGGCGCAGGCCTTTCGGAGCTGAGCCCCGATAATTAAGCAAATTTTATCAACTCAGTGAGACACTATGGTACCAGCGTAGGTACACCATGGATCGCGAAAGGATTGGCTATGATTTCCTAATGCAACAAACTCATTCCCTGGAAGCACTTCCCAACGACAACCCCGCTTTTAATTTGTCAATGTAACGGGATTTTTTTTTCGAATTCCACAACAGAACTCGGATGCATACCTATGGCGAATCATTTTAATAAATGATCAATGTGGGTAGGAGCAGTGCCACCAGGCGCCATTAGAACTCTAAATCTCAAGAAAAGTTCAAAAGCATTAAAATATACATAGTATAAATATAGTATACGTATAAGTGTAGCTATAGTGTAAGTAATAAAACAGTCGAGTGAGCCTGTGGCCATATCTAGCCCTTCAGTTTTCGAATATTCTAACAATAAACCCACCCTCTGAGAGGTCCCTTCTAAGAAGCTTGAAGACTATAGAAGTAAATAAATATAGAAATAAAACAGAAATGGAGAAAAGAATAGAGCCGAGTTTTCTGCTATTGGGCTAAGTTAATAGCCTAATGGAGAGAAGATGGAAAAGCCAGCAAAGCTGGAATTGTCCAATTACTTCGTTGCGAAGGTGACGGGATTCACGTCAAGGTGTTATCATATTAGCGTTGTCGGATTAGTGTGAGCGCTTCAGCGAATGAATGATGTTTATATCAAAAAGAACCAAGGAAACCGGAGAAGAATCTGCAGCAAACAAAGCGAAATTCAACGAAAACTCAGATAGGCACGTTTATGCTAAAAGTTGAAGGAGTTATCCACAGCGAGAGAGGCTGTCAGTGCTAAGCGGTCAGGACATGCACGGCACTGGCAAAAAATATAACGACGGCTGAAAATAAACCGAAAGCACCTTAGAGGTGGGCGGAGCCATCTGGGGCGGAGATTGGAGGGGTTGGCGTTTTAAACATTTCACAGGAATATGAGCTCTACCAAAATTGATTCTCTAGGAGTTCTTGCAAACACAGAACATGCCGTTGGAGACTTCCAAAGTGAAACTAGTCCTTTTCAGAGGTATCTTCTGGTGGTGGTGTTTGTGATAGTATAATGACTCCCACGCGTTCAAACAGTCCGGTGAGTCAATCTCGGTCGCAATCCTCTCCCAGTCCAACTGACCTATTACTTATATTACCGGGTCGGTTAAATTGGTACAAGAACTTGTATGGTCAGGATACAAAGCTTAGAACTCGGTGTGTTTGCTGACCGCCGTTATTCATTGTAAAGGCCATATTACATTCATATGCTACTGCGCTTCTCAATAGAAGTAGAGTGCTTGGCGCATCTCAAACGGAATTGATAAGCGCCAAGAGCATTATCCTCCGAGCTTTATCTATGGTGAATCCAGAAGCATCTTATTTCCGACTTTTTCTTCGCTTTTTCGCCACAATTTATATCTTTTTTCTTCGCGTCGTATTAGGTAATACGGCATCGCCAATTGCGAAATACGGTAGCGGCATTACCTCAGAATGGAAAATCGCTGATGCAAGATCAAACACTAAATTCATTGATATCTTCTGTCCGCAAGAACAAACTCCATTGGATTGCCACGCCCAGGATTGTCCTGTTGTAAAACCTTTTGAAGATGGTTGTTGAGAAATACATCATTGATTTTCTTTCGAGAGAAAAGGAAGAAGGAAAGGAAAGAAGAGGAATAACGTCGAGGAAGGAAGAGCGGAAGCAGGGTAGTTGTGGCAGATACATCTAAGAGGTCTATAGCCCATGATCTAGCCGATCGTTCTGCGGCCGGAGAGGAAAAGGTCTTCTCGAAAACACCAAACCATACAGTTATCATCCAATGTACTATCACCTTTCGAACCTGCATAAATAAGGGACTTTCACTTTGATTCTTGATGCAGGTTTAGTTAAACGTTTTTGAAAACGCAAACCAACGAGCATTTCACACAAGCAGCGCGACGATGTCCTGGGAACGGCTAATCATGGCCAGATAGCTTTTCTTACACGGGTAATCCACGATTTTCATCATATAGGGTTGCTTGGAGCGCGTATGCGATCGCTGACCGATTATCATCGCCAACAACCCGCTCGCACGGCTCCCGAGGGTAATCGGTGTTCTCTAGTTGAGCTTTTCGCCTCAACCCTTCGACATGATTAGTTTGCGTGGTGCGTGGTTCTCGACTCCGTCTCTCGATAGGTCAATTTGTCGTGCAAAGGGTAATTCTGTAATAGGTACCCAAGATGTGGCCCAATAGATAAGTGCAAGTAAGAAGAAAGAGATGAAATTGCGGTGCACCGCGCTCACGTTTTCTGCTCTGACTTCCGAAAATGACTGACTATTTAGATTTCTTTTTATAGTGACTCCGTCGCATCTGTGTAAATAGGAATATGTGCCTGCTAGGAGATCACTTTCCATTTTGAGCGCCTGCTGTGAAGAACTGTAGGTGTGTACTTGCTTACTTAGGTCCGGTGTGGTCTCGGCTTCCCCTGCTATGAATAGTGAAAACTAAGGCAGGGCGAAGTTATCCGCTAAAGTGAAATTAGTGGTGCTTAAAGAATGTGAATCACTACTAGTCTTGATCCCTTTTAAGGCATACCTCAAAGAATTAACTTTCACGGGCAGCCCAAAGATTTAAGATTTCAATTAGGGTCCAAGCGTTTTTTCTGTACTACATAAGTTATATCCGGTATCACTTGAATGCATTATGAACAGAGAGAAACTTAGGTGGAAACGTATTTCAGTTCTAAATTATGTATTTGTTTACCACCGTGGCCCATTGAGGGATTGTAAGCAGGGTCAACCATTGGTAGTTTTTCGAGAATCTTGCGAGTCCCTCATGAGCTTCTTGACCCTCCAAAACCACCACAAGCCTTAAGGGGCCTCCATGTGACCCTTCTGTCCTAAAACCATGAGCCTCCAACTTCCACGGGTACGACTCCCCTACCTTTTGGCCTTTGACTTGTCCAAGACCAAATATGACCCCCTTTCAAAACTAGCACCTGCGACCTGTAGGTGATTGTTCCATATACTGGTTGGCCTTACTGCAAGCCCTTGTCTGAAACATTTTTTGTATCTGCACGTTTTTTTTTTCGTGAAGCCATCAAATAGCGCGTATCGTTGTGCGCACAGATGAAGCTATAGACATTCCAATAAATTCACACCAAACTTTAGAAATTGGTCATTATGAAACCTGGAAACGTTCTCGAGGTGCAAAACTATTAAGGCGGGCATCTTGGTTTTGCAGGCTACTTTATAAGGGTAGAGCTTGGTTTGGACTAAGGGTTAGAAGGGTGGACTCCGCGATGTGTGATGAGTTTTTATTTTTCCGGATTCCCTACTCCTCCCAGGTTTAGTGCTCACCATGAGCTGTAAAGTCAAGGTGCCCCACCCGATAAATTTGCACCGTTATGATTTTTTTTTTAAAGTCCCCCCCCCCCCCCCTTTCCCCCCTGTTTTTTCTGTAATATCGGATAATCAAGCAAGCCCGTGGCACTTCCAAGGATTTTAAGGTCAGGAGACGCTGAAGGAAAAGTTTAAGCGCTGTCTGGGCTCATTTCTGGACCGTTGTTTATATTTATTTTCTTAATATTCCTGGCATTCTTAAGTAGAGAAAAAGGGCCGGACCTCTCCGATCGTAATAATGAAGGCTTTCTCCGAGCTGCAATACTGCAATGCTATTGACAAAGTGTTTGTTTAGTGGAATTTGGCATTTAGGGCTGAAGTACCTAATCGCCGCCGCCACGCAGTCGCGGTTGTACTTTGAAATATGATCCGACAATTAGGGTCACAGGAGTCATTATCGTAAAACCTTCGCCATTAATTCTTTACGTATAACGAAAGAGTTGAACGACGAGGATGCCAACACGATTACAAAACGTCCTCTTAACCAATCTTGGGAGAAATTCCCAGGAGATTCAAACGGCTGATAGTATTAGCGTTTGATCTTACTTGAATACAGGAGAGGCTATTCGGCTGCAAAAGGAGTGCCGGTTTGGGCGGACTATTTGCAAAAACAGTTAACTAGATGGACTCGTGGCTTCATCTAATTGTCTTCAACAAGAAGAAGTAGGAAGTGTTCGTAATACTTTTAAATGCCCTTGCGTTACAAAGAAAGATTTCAAAAACCAGGAGGGCTCTCACATCGTCCAGCCCCGCCCCCCCCCCCCCAGGTACCCAAAGCTAGGCCCATGAGGGGGTTAAATAAAAAAGCGGGGGAATGATACGTAGACAGCTCAACAGCTTGCTTACAGACCATCTAGTCCATGTGTAATGGTGCTGTAGTAGATATTCTATTTTTTGTGTTGAATATGGTATTGCAAAGTCGAAGTTGCTGATGCGCGGGCGTGGCCTCCAAAAGCGTGACGGAAACTGCTTTTTTGAGAGAGCGTGTTTTGACACGCGAGCATAGTAATGGTATATAATTCTGCACGCAGTTTCATTTTGTGATGGATCTTAGCTGATCTCAGACTATTCCGTTTTCAAGAACAGTATGCTGTATGAATTTTTCCTGTTGAAAAACTTGGCAAAATTCCATTACCGAGCCCTCGCCTAGAACTTCATCGTATAAGAAAAAGCGAGTGACTCTGTATGGGTATTTGAGTAACCTCTTCAGTATCCACGGTGGGCGGGCTCTATAAGTCCAATGTCTGTCTCAGCCATCATCAATAAACGAGTAAGGTGCGGCTTATTGGCGCAATTTAGCACAGGTTTGTGGCACACGAGACGAACAGACTAAAGAGCGGCATGGAATAAAATGGGAAGTTAGGGACAGAATCAGAAAAACGAGGATCGGAAGGTGAAGAAAAGCAGACTACAGTTCCATGATGATCGTTCGAGGTAGGTTTCATAAACTAGGGATCGTGAGCGCCCCGAACCTTGACGTACGGAATTCCAGCATTGAACATCCCCACGCGTGGGATGGAAAGGTCCGACGCATTTTGCCAGCAATAGCAAAAACGTCGTTAAAGAGATTCCACAGATGGACTGCGGTGAAAAGCTGATGGGTTCACCGGATTAGAGAAGAAAAAAAAGAAAAAAACACGTTGAAAAGCAAGAAGCAGAAACATCTTTTGGTTTTCTATGCAGTGAGTGATCTTCGGTCTAACAACAGAACGAACGCATAAGCGTCAATAAGTGATGAGGCAAAAGAACAGACTCGGAAATGAGGGAGCATGTGGCACGAGTGAGACGCAGACAGACTTATATACACACGCATATGGTGGCCGCAGCACCATGAGATTCGCGATTCGAACACGATTCGCCAGCGCTCGCCGAAATATATAAAAAACATTGACACGTTGCCGGAACGCGCTACCCTGAACGTCTGCGGACCCAGCTACCTCATTCACAGAGGCCGTAACATACCAGTAGCTGGATCGCGAACTCGTTCTTCTAAGGTGCACATCGCTTGAAAATGTCTCAATAACTGTGATACAGACCTCTGTAGAAAGCACTGTAGTTCTGCTACTCGAATAGGAGTGTAAAACCAATAAATGGATGTGAAAACGGGAGTCATTCGAGCGTCAATTGCACCTTGTTTGAGGCGTAATTGGTCTATAAATAACCCGTTATACAACCCGATTTCAGTGGGCGCCTACGATGTTCATCTGGTGAGATGAGCAAGCAAACAGCGTTGATTATGTGCATGTGTTTGTGAAAAATACGGCAACGACGGATAAAATAGGCAATAATTGCTGATAGAAGAGAACTCAAACAAATGCGCTATAGCTGCGGCTGTTGCTGTAAACTTACCTTTACGTCTAGGAATCCATGCTGCTATAATAGGAGGAAAGCGAGGAGGGATGAGGGGTAATTGTTAGCGCAAAAAAATTGCGAAACAAATGCATAATTTTAACAAAGTAACCACATATATACTTCTAACCCAAAAGTAGGATAGCTGAATACCTGTAATTGGTCTCAAATTCAGTAATAAGTTGGTCTTTTTCGAGAAATAGAAATCGGCTTTTTTCCATGCGCATTATTGTTTTCCCCATTTTTTCGGGCCGTTCGTAACACCTATGACTGCTATGAAGAAGTAAGGTTAAACAAGTTAAAACTGTAAAACAAAACGGGCAAAAAAAGAAAATAAAATACAAAAAAAACTAGTGAACAAATGAAAAATAGGTAAATAAACAAATTAAATTAATAACGTGAACAATCAAAAATATGCTGACGGCGAAGAAAATGTAATAATAAAAGAATTAAAATAGATAACATCATAAGAATTGAAAAGTATATTCAAACAACCATATTAAGAAAAACGCCTGAGCAAGCACACAGATAACATTAATAAGAATTAAAAAGTATATTCAAACAACCATTTAAGAAAACCCTGAGCACCCGCTTTTTATATTCGCTTATCTGTCTTTAACACTTTATTAACAGCCTTTTTTAGCTATTTTATTTTTTGATTTCATGATGAGATAAACTTATTGGCTGATCAAACGTTGTGAAAATTTATATAACACAAAGAGGCACCAAAATTTATTTCAAAAGAATTCCAAAAGTTCACAAAGTATTCGAAAAAACTCCAAAATTCCAAAAAACCAGAAAAAATTCAAAAAGAATTCCTTTGAATCTTCTGCGATATTTCGGTGCATGACACCTCAGCCAAGTATTACGCTGCCCTTATGGAAGCCGCGCCGTTGGTGTGGAATTGTTTGTGAAATTCATTAATTAATGGTCATGAAATTTGTAAAGAATGGACCGCCACTAACAAATCCAATAAATCCAGCTGCTCCTGTCCCTGATGTATATATTACAAGTCAAACGCGTATGTACGATTTTGAGGGGAAATTTGCATGTGTGGCGTACCTCAAAGAATTCGGTAAACATTCTTGGAAGCTGGTAATGATGTTAAAATCAAGGGCGAGTAGAAGCCTATTTTTCTAATATTTTTCAAGTGGCGACGATTTGGCCCGGCGGACGGTGACAGCGAGCT
The DNA here is from genome assembly GCA_036418205.1 of Ostertagia ostertagi. NCBI lineage: Eukaryota > Metazoa > Nematoda > Chromadorea > Rhabditida > Trichostrongylidae > Ostertagia > Ostertagia ostertagi. The sequence continues at coordinate 806 of MU884712.1, read as the reverse complement.
GCCTATGTTTAGATACCGTAAGCTACGAAATCCTTACCATCTAGGGTGACAAGCACGACAGGTAGGGTTAAGCGTTCGTTGCACTAAGTACATACGCGTTGATCGTATTTGGGATATTTGTAGGTGGAGATCCTGTTTCGATTTTTGTGTATAGTCACAACGGAGTGGTGGTGGTATGGTTTGGGTAGAGGGGAGCAGAGCAGCCGCTTTTCACGGGATTTTCAACGTGGAGGAAACCCTGGGAGAAAGGCACGATATAAAGAAAATTAGAGCATTAGCCGATCACCAGACATTTTTATCCTCCGTTGCGCCAGAAGGCTGATGGTTGTGGGGGTCTTGTCGAGGGGCCATCAAATAAAGAGGAATGAGGAATTTTCAAAATTGGAGCGACGACAGCGACCCTGCGGCAAACATGATATCTTGGAGAACTGGAAAGCTCTGTACAGGTCCTGTCATCACGTCAGAATTCTTTACGAATTCAGTATGTGTGGCGCATTTTGCGAGAAAGATAGGATCAGAACCGATATCATTATTTCTATGTTCGGACTTCGTATTCATTTCATTCAGTCTTCAGTAGGTATCGCCTCACGGCTAGAGCCCATTACCATTAGCTAAGACTGTTACGATTCCGAGAGCTGTAAATTCAGTGCCCACTGGGTAGCCCACAAAACTGAACGGAGTACAAGGACATGACGTAGCCTGAAGGGACCTCATCCGTCGTAAATGTCGATAGCAGCCAGGCATACTGTGCCTCCATCAACTCGAGGCTGACCCCTAGAAAGTCATCCCTGATTCGGAGGTAAAGT
>MU884710.1:0-13464 GCA_036418205.1 Ostertagia ostertagi | reverse complement strand
GATCGACTATTCTGCGCACCAGCCGGTATGGGCAATGGCAAGCGAACGTGCGATCGCAGCACTTCGGAAATGATTGAGAATATCTGAAAAGTATAAGTATTGATCGGAGCAGCGAATTGTCCTGAATGGCTGGAGCGATGGTTTAATTGGTTTGGAAGTTACCTGATCATTGTACACGGTAAAGTCATCGCTGATATTCACGATCTCCGATTTCAGGCGAAAAAGGACTGTTAGATGACTGCTAAAATATAATTTTTAATTTTTGCAGGATGCTAGAATGTATACTGTATTTTCGAATGGCGACAAGCCACACATTCAGTACCACTGATAACTGTCTCGCGTCCGCGCGCGTCTAATGCCAAGGTTCTCAGGCCAGACATGTTGAGAAATGAATTGCAAAAAAGTCACCTGTGTAGGATTGAAACGCTGTAGTTTTTTGATAGAAGTCTTTCGGTACCGTCTTGAAAAGTCAATAACATAGCCAGCATGATGTTAGCGGTATTCAAAGCTAAATCGATGAATCAATGAAATAATCGATAATATTGATTCGCTCCCAACAATATTGCGTGGACATTTCGGTCACTTACTACCTTCCATATTTTTCACTGACATTGTTGCCGTTTGACAGGCTACGTGCACCTCTTCATCGTCAGCTGTGATATTTCTGAAATGAAAGGTACTATGGCAAGAGGTAACGGTCTTTATATTGATCACTACATTCTGCGGGGATCGCGCCGTGCACTCTGTTCTTCAAGCACGTTCGGCAGCGGCTTGCTCAGGTGGCCGACATCTCGTGTTCTACTTCTCGAATGTGTTGCGGTGATTGGAAAGAAAGAAATCAGAATAGGTCACTTCATCCTTCCGATTGATATGGGAATAAAAAGCACTTGAAATATTCAAATGAGCCGCGAAGCGGTCGCGTTGCGTTGCGATCAGAGCGTTATCTCATGTCGCTGATACGAGAATGTGATGTCATACCAGTTAGTGGCCAAGCTTGCCTAGGGGGCAGGGTGAATATCGGTCGAGGATTCCTCAACGGCTTGTCGAGGATTTTTGCCTGATCAGTTACGCTCTCCGCGCGGACATTCACACTCGCCATGCGCGAGCCGTCTGTGCTCTCCGCGCGACGTTCACTCTCGGCACTACTCTCGCACAGTAGAGAGCCATGGTCGAGGAATTCCTCGACCGTTATTCACCCTGCTAGGGGAGGGCTATTTCAAAAATGCTCTTATGACTTACCCGTCCAGATACCCTCGACTGCATACTGACTGCATGGTTTCCGACAGTAGTGCCTCGTGGATATGGTAGATGACATGATGGTTGGATTCAATTGGTGTTGGAGTAAATTTGACTCCTTGATGATTTATGGACGTGATACCTTGGTGGTAAGTTCGAACTGCACCATACGGTAACAATAGCGGCTGGCCAACCAGTAGATAGCTCATGGTTGTAGCTGAATATGGTAGCGATGGAATCAAAAAACCAAACTCGTCATAAAAACGTACCTTCATTAATGGGCATCACGAGATCAAGTCCTGCCAATGATTTACGTATTTTTGTGTCTAATACCTCAACAAGGCTATCGCAGAGAATTCCTTCCAGATCTTCTCTGAATAATTAATTCACATTGGGTTCGTAATAACCAGAGGATCGGCAACATTTTGACTTGGATAACTTTTTTATATGGACTTAGGTATTGCTTAAACATCGGAGAATTTTTGATTGGAGTTTTATGGTTTATGGGTAGAGGAGACAATAGTCAATTTGGTGGGCAAGTAGTTTGGCTGACGTAAATCCAAAATTTCAACAGAAAATGAGGTTGAGGTGGGGTGGGGGGGGAGGGGAGGATGCAGGCAACGCTGCGAAAAAATTTCAAGGAATTTCAGCGGCCTCCGTTGCATGGGCCTCGTATAACTCCCTCTCCCCGCACATGGATTAGCAGCCACCGCATTGTACCGGCCGCTTCCCACTACTGTCCCCATAGTAATCATATTGTATCTCCAGTTCCGCCCTACTTTTCCTCCAATAGCCCCTCCCCCTTCTTATCGATGCAGCGTTAGGGGGCATGTCCAATGAAGGACATGCAGAGTAAACTACTACGATTTTCTCCACTTCGCCCATCGTTGCCGAAGTTTCGATCAAAAATGTCCGAAAACTCGTCAAAAAAGCGAGATCACCTCTCTACCTCCATCACTCACATAAGACGCTACCTAACATCTGTTCCTCAGAACTCAGCGCTTGAAAATCCGTGCCCCCTCTCCCTCCCCCACCCCTCCCGGCAGCACAAGTATTCAGTACGTCTCGTTAGAAATTGCCAACTGACGTTCAACTCTAGAGTTAAGCGATTCGCTCGTGCCAATGAAAGGCTAGGTGAGTGTTATTACTTCTGAAGATGTTTAAAGGGATTTTTGAAGTGCTGGACGCTCTATATTAAAATGACCCAGCTCATTTGAATAGTCTGCACGTCTTAGATCCCCTTGGTGCTTTCAGCAGTGTACGTGATACGTTATCCGAACCGCGTCGCAAAGCTTTTTTTTGGAGGAAAGACAGGGGAGAGACGACAAAAACCCTTCCTCATACATGAAAGTAAAACAGGTTCGGAGCGAGCCGCCTTTTTACTGGCGCTTTGCTTCCGTCAATAGCGTTCACAAATTGCGATGGGACCCTGTAACTCTCTCGCAGAATCATTACCCTATAAACTTCTCTCGCAGATCATGACACTTTGGATATTTCTCAATAAAGTAATGGATGCAGAAAGCGAGTGCCGAAAACCGAAGCGCTGAAGAGGGGTCGGAACAGCCGCATTTTGCTGCGTACGGGTGCAGGACGTGTGCTTTTGGTACCTACCCATTGGCCAAATCGCCGCAAAAATTACCGACTGGTAGGCTAGGCTAGTCCAACGTGCTAGGTCTAAAGAGGATGGGGTGCTATTGAAGAAAGGGTTGACCACCGAAAATTTACTAGTACTCACTTCATTGTATCTCTCAATCGTTTCTTGGCCAGCCATCGAAGAATACCTCCAGTTACTTGGACCTTGCCTTCGGTGTGCCAAATGCTACTATAACACCTTAGTTGAGGTAAAGTAAGAGACGTAATTAGAAGTTCTAACTATGTATTATATAGTTTCTCAAGCAGTGCGAAATGCTACATATTATACTGCGTATTGCATTATTTCTAGTAAAACGCACCAAGATATTTCTTGATTGAGGTACGGTATTCCTCCGATATTGACTGGGACAAGAGGACCAAGTGAAGCGTTCAAGATCTTTGATAGCCAGTTGAAAATCGCCCGTATTCTCGATGAATAGCACATTGTGGCGGTAGAGCCCGTGCAGGACGAGCATGAAGGTGTTCGATCTGAATATGCTAAGTTGAGGAATTATAATTGGATAAATGCTGTCAGGGTAAGATAAATGATATTAATGCCAACTAATTCCCTTCTCGTTGCTGGTAAAAGCTGTTAGAGGCAGTGGACATGTGGCTGGAGGACGGAGCAATTTCGATGATACCATCGGAACCCGTTGGTGGATCCGATTCTCGGCGCGGTGGGGCTTTTACTTGACACCATTTTCCAACATCCTTCCACCAATGAGGCTCAATGATGCATCAAAACCGCTCCACCCACCAGCCATAGTACACTGCCTTTAAAAGCGGTTTTGTTAGGTTGGAACTTGAATTGAAGTTGCGTAGAGCTCATCCATTCGTCACCATGGCGGCTATATAACCTTTTGGTCCCCAAAACCCTGATTAATGAGGTCATATCGGTGGAAAATGCAACCTTTGGTCTTTGATAAAGTACTGATTATGAGCGGTCTGGTGCACTCGATGCTTGCAAGTTTGTTGCGCCGCAGCAGACTGGCCATAAGATACCTACAGTACAGCTGTGGACCTTCAACCTTCCATTTCAAAGAATGTTCTAATCGGGATCTTTGGACTCTTATATAAACAATTTTAAATGACCTCGAGGGGAAAGCACGCGTCGTTTTCAACCCCAGAGGCCAGCTTCGCACTGTTGCGAAAAGCAGCAAAAATACCACATTCAAGAAATACAAGATAATTCCGGGGGGATTTTTTCGGGAAAAAAAAATGGTTGGGGGGGGGTTCAAACTCCGCGGTAATTCGCTCTATGTACTATCCAGTGCTGTACCGCATCCCCAAAAAGGGATTGATCAACCCGCTAAATTATAAGAAGTATTAGGTGAAACTCCAGTTCGGGGGGGCCACTCCATTTTTTCTCCAATACTCAAGATAAGGATTAGAGGGCTCACGACACGTAATCGACTCATTTAAAGTAGACTTCTGATAAGTATCGGTGTAATGTGGAAGAAACCCTGAGATGATTTCATATTTTCGCCTGCCTGGTCCAAAAAACAGTCCTGGACCAGGAGAAAGGACACCTCCGCAAAGGGCTAAGGGTGCAGGAGCTCCAGGGTGGATCACCTGTGCAGAAAAGTGGATGGGATGTGGGCAGGTAGTGTGGAATGTAGGACATCCACCGGTCCTTATCAAAAGTACGCTCGAAATGAGTCGTTCACTTATTATCTTATCCGTAGTGTTCGATAGCCCAAAGAACTGCTCTCTAGTACTACGGATAAGATAGCAATGGAGTGCCCCCCCCCGAACTGGAGTTTCACACCAGTGATTAAATTTGGGCTCTAATTTCGTAAGCATTAAAAGCCTTGAAGGAAGCTCCAAATTTGAAAAAAAATTTTATGCATAATCAAAATTTATTGGCGAGACCGTAAGTGGAGTCGCCTTGTACAATGGTTCTTCCAACACGAGCGAAAAAAGCATTCAAACGCAAGGGCTCGTGATCACCTGTTATCACTCTGTGAGCGTGATCCTACGTGACTGTTCAGAAAATAAAATATTATATTTATTACATGAGGTATCTCATGTCAGCGGACCCTGCGACTGCGCGGGACTAACGCTAAGAAGAAGAAGAAGAAGAGCATGAGGTATCTCATGTATAACGTCAGAGAGAACGAACGTAACCAAGGAACTAGGAACAATGAATAAATAAAAACATGAAAACTGTGGAAAAGAACACATAAAAATACAAAGGAAGAGTTCCCGAAAAAGGTTTTCCCCCCAAAAATTCAAAGTCGGCTCCCTTGAGATACGACCATGAATGGGACACAGAACCAGAACTCTATAGTGTCCTAATCTATGGCACTACTTTTTGGTAAGAGCAACACTGTACAAGATAGAAATAAAAGCAATTGAGGCATTCCACCCAAACCCCTCGCTTAGGATGTGCGCACGTCATTCCTACTCCGATCATTACGCCGTAGTAGGCATGAATGCCCCTTAGCCCTCGCAGTGATTGTGATGGTCAGCCGCTGTACAAGTCACTTGTTTGTATTCCCTAGATGCATGGTGATAGTGATCCCAAAGGTTTGCGAACGGCGCACGATGTGGTAAGGATGGGGCGAATTTGGGCAAGGTTTTGATCCCGGTATTCGCATCGCTGGGACCCTACAATTTGATGGTGGCGTGCTTGTCATGAAACAAATCACTCAACCCCAAACTACTACCCTCATAAAATGCGTCAAGTGAGATGCTCGATTGAATACGTTCGACAAAAAATACTATAAATTAGAAAAAATACCCGAAGATGGTAGTCTCCATCGGCAACAACGGTCAGGGTTGACTCAACCTTCACATCCGTTACCATAATTTCCGTGAGTTCCACTCTTCCAAGACATCGCTTTTTGTTAATTGTTGGTATCGCGTGGTTCTCCAGTTGAGCTTCATAATCTTCACGAAAGCCACGGATATATGAGGTGATCCCTTTCACCTGGGTCTAGAAATAGAGAATATGAAATGAAATGAAAAAATATTGAAATTTTGTTTCTCAAGAAACCGGCCTTGTGCGATAACTGAAGCCAGCGATATTTGAATGTCGATTTCGTGGTTCATTAATGGCCCCCGAAAAAGCTTGCTTTTTCTCAAATACTTGCTAAGATTTTGCTTTGATTTTTTTCTGATTGAACATTTTTCTTGAGCCCTTAAGACCTCATCCAAGGCTTTAGGCTAGCTAACAATAGTAATAAAAACAATTCAAATAATTTAAGAATTATTTTCTGCTAGGGGAAATGACATTTGCTTCCAATCAATCTGTGGGTTGTCTTTGCGAGAATCTTTTTATAATCAAAAATAAATAAATTGATCGATCAACCATGTAACCAATATTTATCATGGAAAAGAGCAAATATGAAAAAGAAATTAAGAAAAAAAGGAAATGGAAGGATTCTGGTGACAAACGAAGCATGAGCTGAACTTTTGAACTGAATTAACTTACATCTATAACAAGATTATAGGCGACGGTGAGCTGCACCAGTTGCAGGAGCAAGAGCAACGTATGAAGCATGAACTGAATCGATAGATATCAGTGGACAGTTGTCCGTTAGGTGCGATTAACTGCCCTCATGGATCGCATCGCAGTGATGTGGCTCATGAACGGTAGAGGAAAACATGGCGACAGCTTGGTGATTCATGGGAATCTGGTGCTCTTGATGATGCCCGATGCTACGTCCTCATACTCCTGGAATGAGTCATGCCTTAGATTTTGCTCCGATTTTACAAAGACCCTTGAATTCTTTTTATTTAAACCAATTATTTGTAGAGGATAGCCAATCTAACTGTCTATGCTTTTTCTCATGAACACTTGCTGGGAAATGGAAGTTTCCTTATGAAGAAAGAGGATTCTCTGGCGCGTACACAAAGGTCCACCGTAATCCACTTTGATACTAAAAGCGGATCACCTATCGCTTTCTGCCAGCCACCAACCCCAATGGGTTCCAAGAGCTATCCTAAAAGTACCATATCAACATCGGCTGGTACAAGAAGCAGTCTCGTGTGCTATTTCGCTTTGCTTTGTCTTTCCCACGATGTGCTTCGACAGCAGTTGGCCGATCATTCCTCATCTCAGAGAAGGGTGCACAAGAAAACAACAAGTGAGGGCTTGAATCCAGTAAGGTGGAGCTACGTCTTGAGGTAAGTGAACCGGCCCTTTTGGCGTTTCTGGCTGGGCGTATGCTGAAGTTTGGGGAAGATCGGGTCCCCAAAGCTAGGTGGCGTCGGTACTGTTTTTAGCGAGAGTGATCGACGAAGTGTGGCGCTAATCAGCAACTCCGCTCAAGGGGGCTGGTTCGCTATCCCAGGACTAAGTCCTTGGAGAGGCGGGGCGACCTGTCTCTCTCTCAGCAATCCGCCTCCCGTCGGTTTTGAGGCTTAGTTCCTGAGGTAAGCATCAAATTGAGGCGGTTTTAAGGACCGAGTTGAAGTAGTCCGTCGACCGTTCGCGGATCCCATCCCCTCCCCAACATTCAGCATACGGCCCCAGCAGAATCGCCAAAAGGGCTGGTTTGCTTACTTCCTGCGTCTCACCCGCTCCTCCTGCTCGCACCCCCTCACCCTGGTTTTACACGGATATGTTAGGCGGAGTAGCTTACTTCTTAAAGTGGTGGCGTCCAACCAAACAATGCTCTCATGGCAAAAATGCACAACTCGGCAGCTTCCCCGCTTCGATTTATCATAATCTATAGGCATGGCCCTGCTCTCAACGCTAATGCATGGATGTGCAAATGCGATCCCTCTGAATTATTGATCCCATTGTTTTGATCACCCAACCCATGTTGTAAATCATGAACTTTTCCCCTGGTGCGTTTAAAATTTTATTCAGTGTTCAACGTCGTACCCATCGAAATCGTGGAATTGTGTCGGATGCGTGGCGCGTCCCCTGAAGAATGGAGGACACTTTGTACTACCACAACGACACTGAAAAGTGGTAGCGAGCTTTTTCAGATTTCAAGCTGCTAAGCCCTTGAGAGATATCTCAATGCCTGACAGAGCTTAACGATAGTTATTCTTTCCACTATCTATAGGTATTGATGTGGGTCCTACTCTCAGGTGTGGGATACGCAGTGATCTCTCGAATACTCGTGTTTCGATCCAGTTCATTCGTCGTCATCATCGAAATTTATCTCTCATGTATCCAATCATTCGCGACGTCACATCCATTGTCACAACGATTGAACCCGATCGATAGCGCTTCTTCCGTACACGTCACCCAATCGATATTCGATCGATCGGAATGTTGGATTCAGTCTGTCCAATACGGCCAGTTACTGTCTGTGTGAATGCTGTTGGTGCTGTGGTGCGTCGGCGGTCGGATGGTGGTGGTGGAGGGTTGACTTTACAGCGCGCGAGCGCCGCCACCGCCGCCATCAACGCCGGAAGTCCACTGCGACGTGGCCCCCATCACACAGCCGGTTATACCATTCAATAGCCCTCGTTGGGGCATTATTGATCTATTGATCTGATTCGATTCAATCTACAGTTTCTGATCTCGTCCACATCATTTCATCAATTCCTATGAAGCTCAGATATTGTTTTGCTAAAAAATTCCGACGTGCTGATGACGTCACACATTCCACTTCCGGTGTAACACACAACTCTGCTGTGTCTTCCCTCTTAGTCAGTAGTTTGTCGCTATGGAAACCTGTATTTCTGTGAACTATCGCTATTTTCGATGATTTTACCAAGTTATATCACTCCAGAATGGACGTCCGGGTTACGGTATTCTCGACCCGTGAGGTCCATTTAAAAAATTCGCCATCGTGTTAAACTTTCAGATGAGACGCGTGGAACCCAATCGGGTTTTAGGTATTATTGTGATCTCTCCGGAAACTTAAAGCTCAAAATTTTGGATGCATATTCTTGAAGAACATACGGAAGATGACTAGTTAAGAACTCTGCTGCTTCTAGGCGGAAGGTGTTTTGAAAGGATTTACTTGTAATTACCTCCTACTTCTAGCTTGGTAACGCCAAAGAGTAAATTCAAGCAAATACTTTTGACATGCTTCCACGAAAATGCTCCTGACGGATCGACTGGAGACGAATTTTGTTTCATGCTTATGACACAGGATCGTAAAAAGCCTATTGGGATAGTTGGACGTAATAGCGCATCGGAATTGCGACTTTTCCTCAATTGGAAGCAAACGGGTTTCTAGAAAATCGGAATTCCATTTTTGCCCATATATTCCATAAAGCAGCCGAGGTTCGAAAACCCTCACCTTACTTAGAATGAGGGTGAAAATGTGAACGTGTGAGTAGTGAATGGCTCTGAATATGCCATGTAGCTATGCCCTATTTGTGGATCAGAGCCCTCGAGAAATGAACCCCTGTTTCGGCCACTGGTTTGCGCCTTAGGCGTGTCTCACTGGTGCTGAGCTCATCAACGCTAACGCTGTCTTTGCTAGGCGTGCAGAGCTAATCGGAAAGTGGTGGGCGGGGCAGCCCCCCCGGCCCCCCGCGGATAGCGGCGCGGTGCACTCATCTATATCGATGGGGGTACCTTCGCTTGGAATTGCAGTGGGGCCCGCTAAACCTCCAACGTATTTTCCCCATCTTCGACGTCCGAGAACTAATGATGGAATCCTCCTTTCAATAGCGTTAATTGCTTTGTATTCGAAAAGCTCTTATACAGGTGTTTTCCTTCATTGTTAATCTGTAGTTACGGAAACTCTCAAATGCTCACAACTGATAACATATCCATGAGAGGGGGCCTGGTTTCTATAATGAAATATTCTCACTCTTGTGTAAAATACAAAAATATTACGAATAAACGCATTCGAAGAAAGATGCCACAGAAGCTGCTAGCTTGAATGGCGCTGTCTTGAAAAGACACAATCTCAACACGAATCTTCTTTTTTTCGCTCTGGGCCAAAGGAATTCGGTGGCTAATAACCGTCCTCAGTGTCAATCGAACGTGCCGTATTGACGTTTTAAAATAGTCAGGTAACGCCTTCCTACCGTAGCCGGTAACAAGGCCGGTTAAATATGGAATTTGAGAAAAGAACGCGGAAATGCTGAGCGTCCTGTGTTCCGGTCTCAGCTTTTCTAATAATTTTCTATCCGCCCCCACCCCACTCACTCTCTTTCCCCGATGGAATGTAGCAGTCAGAAGAGCAGTTGTGAAGTGCAAGCTCGCGGGGTAACGATCGCATATCAAAAAACTTACTTCGAGAACATTTCCACCCTAAAGGGGCAACAACTACACACTACATTGCTTCTGTAAAAAATTTTTCAGAAATATGATATAAGAGAAGACTGTGATGAAAAAGGATTGCAAGAAAGAACCCCTTTTTCGATTTATATTCCCACGAAAATAGCATTAATTCCTACCTTTAAGGGTGTAAATATGCAAAAGATCATCAGCGCGATTTTCGTAGAGCTTTTTTGAAAGATTTTTATATTTTGAAGGAAATAGCTTTGGGTCCCAGGGCTCAGACTGAAGTACTTTGACGATGGCCGTAACTCCCTAAGCCGCTTTACCAACACCCTTCGGGGTACGCTTAACTTCGTATGAATTGAATATGTAAGTACTCGACTGCAGTATTGGGTTGGTGCATAATATCGTAGCGCTCGCATTCGGCAAAAACGTTCAAAGCAAAACCCAAAAGCAAAGCCAAGCATAAAACTAATCAGTGATGTTCTTCTCGTCATTATATACGACTTTGATCCCATTTCGCGAAAGATTGCCGGGTCCAGAATTTAAAAAAGGGTACTGAGCCCGTTTTCAGAGTCCTCATCATTCTCAATATGTACGACGTAAATATGATTTGTGATTGAGGGTCGATCGGAGTAAGTTTCGATGATGACGATAGATCCCGAAAAACTCCCATTTTGGCAGCTTTTTTTCTTTATATAGATTTTCGCCCACCCTGAGTTTCCAACTTCTAAGCACCATATCTGAGTACATTTACAATATAGAAGAAAATAACAAACAAGGTTTTGTAGAGCGGAAGAAGTACTTTCAAATGATATATGTGATTTCCTTGGTAGTACTTGTATTCACTGAGTTTGTAGCTCGAGAAAAAAACGCTACGTTATTATGCACCAACCCATAATTTATTTTCTACGTCTTGTTTTCTTCATCTGAACTGTGTTCCTAAAACTCGTTCGGGCGACGTGTGTGAAACCTCACAGGTTCTGCAGTTTCGTTGACGTCCTGCATATTTCCGAAAAGAAGATGAATTATATGATGACACAGATAATAGAAGATAAAAACACTGTTTTCCGAGCAACGTTCAGTTTTGATCCTTCAGCAGGCCCTTTTTTCGGCTTTCGTCGGGAAGTTAACTTTTCGATGTTTCTTTATTGTGGGCTTTCCAGTACTAGGCATATTATTTGACCAAACAGCAACAACACAAGCCAATAACCAATTTAATGAATTAACTTCGTGACATTATTTACGTTTCGGAATTTTCGGAAGCAAAAAGAGGCACATTGAAAATATGAAAATATTTAAAATATTGAAAATATTCCGAAAAAATAGAAAATAAAACGTGAATCGCTACGATGTATTCGTGAACAGCATGTCGGTACCACCAACCTGGTTTTTGCAATGGCTGCTACTTATCACAACTGCGGTTCGGGAATTCAAATTCTGACCTGAACAAAAAACCTCACTTGGTCATCGGTTGGCTTCCTTTGTTGCATCAAATGCCGAATATCGTTCTGAGTGGAAATTGAACGCGTGGCGCACTTTGAAAGTCATAGGTTGGTACGGGAGGCTTAACTCTTCATGCCCCGTAGGGTTTAAGGGCCCCATATTATGTTAAATCCAAAATTAGGCCTTCGTTAATGCTCGCTGTTGTAAGTGCGATTTCTACTGAGATGAACGATGCTTTAGGTTCTTTGCTCATCGTTAGTATTTACTCTATCAACCAATTCAGACGCGACACAAAAGTCAAGCATAGTAGACTTGCTATTGAAGCTGTAGTAAAGTTTTTTTTTTTTAATATGAAACGCTGAAAAATTTCCTATTGAAGCTTTTTGACCTATGCCAAGAATGCTCATTTTGGGACGAAGCGGTACATAGCCTAGACCTGCACTCGAACCCGGACCACTAGTATTCATGCCTGTAAAGTGCAATGTCCAAGTTTGGCTCACGGCTGAGGCAAAGAGTTTTGCTATGGCTTAGCGCTCTTGTGATCTTTCATGGAGCGAAAATGCGTAATCAACATTATAAAACCAGTAGTTCTGTTATCTTATCTATATCTCTATCTTCAATCAATTCAAAATTTCGGAATAATTTCAGAATCTATGAAAAAAAAATTCTGTAGGAATCGAGGAATAGTCTTCGTCATCTAATAATTAGAAAATTATTTCAGCAACTTTTCAAAACAGAAGTATTTCAAGTGTCTTCAATTTGATTGGGATCTGAAGGCACCTATGGTAAAATGCCGCTATATCTGGTTTTATCTAAACTAGTACTTCATTGCTATTGCTTGGCTAAATTTAATTAACTAATGTAACAGTTTATACTGTGGTTGGAAGGTAGCTAATGAGCTCTCCGCTTATGCCGTTATACTGTGGTTGAAAGGTAGCTAATGAGCTCTCTGCTTATGCGTTTAAACTCTTCGTTTTCTCAGTTGTAGGTGCGTATGTGTGCAAAACGCTTTACACAAACATTTTACAGTAGCTTCCGAGAGAGCACATGTAGTCCTCAGAGGAAGAAATGCTTATCAATTGTTTCCGGTTCCGCAGGCCGTTCGATCCTGACGTCTACTAATCTACTATGAGAAACACAGGGGCTGTCAACCGGTGGTGGTGGCGCTGTCCGAACTCGTTTCTTCTTCGTTTTCTTGTTTTTCCGCTTCCGCCCCACACTGCTGCTTTCCGAGCAATTACGGGATTGCCCTTCGAAAATTTCTCCGTTACGCGGAAACGGGCACCAAATTAGGTATATGTTTTTGCAAGAACTCACTTCGATTGGTTAGTAAAATTGGACACGAATTTTTCTAAAAGCCCTGGTCCTTCTATCACATAAAGGCACAGACCACCATGGCTTAGTGGAGTAAAGCCGTAGTGCAAGAAAGGTAGAGGGTTGGGTAAGCATAAGGGTCGTACCGCCTTCGCGACTCGAAATTGCTAGGCGAAGGCGCTAAAGCGTTCAGTTTCAGCAGCAGTTCCACCGTGGACCCGTCATGGGCTAGTTGGGGCTAGGGACCTCTACAGCCTGAACAGAAGGACCCTTTATCTATAGACCATTCTTCCTTTTTTGATTCACTACGGTCCATTTCGCGCTTTGACTTCCATTTTAAGCAAAATTACCATGCCGCTTGATCCTGGGACGCTGAGGGCAATTGACTTTACTCAAAGCAAAGGTATTTCCTGGCATACCTAGCGGGTGATAATACTGGTACTTTAATCCGGGTTTCGGAGTACCACATGACTAGAGCCCTCTCACCTGTTATCTTTTCCTAGGCTTCCCATGGTAATGGCTGGTATGGTTAAAGCGCTACCAACAACACCCTTTCCGTTTTCCGAGCAGTCCAGCACGGAAAACGCTCGAGCATGACGCCAGATAGCACCGAAAGCATCAAAGAACACATGTAGCACGCATAGATTACTTCTTAATAGTTAACAAGTTGTTTCTTATTACTCAATAGT
>MU884705.1:0-10590 GCA_036418205.1 Ostertagia ostertagi | reverse complement strand
GGCCTTGGCGTTAGCTTTGGCAGCCCACCGCGGGAGGTGACATGCACATGCATGCATGACTGGCATGAGGGCAAAATCAACCGAGTTGATTGCCGTATAAGCTGCTGGTACGGAGCTGGCAACGGCTAGCATTTCCAAGAACACGTTCGGACAAGCCTCCTTGCTATGTCCATCTTCTTCGCGTCGCTTCGAGATGGAGGCTCTAGTTTCGGACTTGTCGACGGTTCTTTTCATTTTCTCTTCGCTCTAGTCTCAATTCACATCTCTACACTCACTTTCAATCGCCTTATTACTCCAAATCAAGTCCGACCTCTGCCTTTCATCAGGAAGAATAGCACTACGACACGGAGAATAGGTAACGAAGGTACTACAATAAACGTCATAGCATCATAGAAAAGCTTATAAATACTGATAAAGGAATAGGGACCTCATTTCAACGACGAAGGCGCTTCTTACTCACGTTAGATGGCTGTAGAGGATTGAATCGTCACGCACACGAAACTATCCACGTTTAGGATTACGCTGGTGTTCAAGAAGTCCTCGAAACTGCTCGAGGAGGAGGGCATAATATATTGTGCAATAAGGTATGACTTCTTGCACATGTTCTTACTTACTCTTGAGGGTCGTGATAGTGTAAGAATTCAATTCTAGTAAATTAAGCTGAACTCGCTAGGCATTATTACGTGTTCAGGCAGCTCCTGAAACCTAATCGACCAGTGCTGTTTCCACTCGATACCGCATATCAAATACTTTTTGCTGCTGGTCCTTTCACGGATAATAGTATGCATTTATTTGATATTTCATGTTATTACTTCGGTGAAACTCCAGTTCGGGGGGGCCACTCCATTGCTATCTTATCCGTAGTACTAGAGAGCAGTTCTTTGGGCTATCGAACACTACGGATAAGATAATAAGTGAACGACTCATTTCGAGCGTACTTTTGATAAGGACCGGTGGATGTCCTACATTCCACACTACCTGCCCACATCCATCCACTTTTCTCTGCACAGGTCATCCACCCTGGAGCTCCTCACCCTTAGGCCCAGCAGAGGTGTCCATTATCCTGGTCCAGGAACGTTCCCTTGGACCATGGCAGGCGAAAAATGTGAAAAGAACTCAGGGTTTCCTCCACAATACACCGATAATTATCAGAAGTATACTTTTAATGAGTCGATTACGTGTCATGAGGCTA
This sequence comes from Ostertagia ostertagi, assembly GCA_036418205.1. Classification (NCBI taxonomy): domain Eukaryota; kingdom Metazoa; phylum Nematoda; class Chromadorea; order Rhabditida; family Trichostrongylidae; genus Ostertagia; species Ostertagia ostertagi. Next base: position 9,398 of record MU884705.1, on the reverse strand, counting down.
TCATCCTTATCTCGAGCATAGGAGAAACAATGGAGTGCCTCTCTCCCCCGAATTGGAGTTTCACCATTTATTTCAAAACTACTGGATTCATTTATCATCAATTTCTCTGGATATAGACAGTGCCGCTATTTCGCTGACTCCCTACGCACATGCCAGCTTAGTACTTATCTCACATCGTGCATCCCTTGTTTAAAGGATAGCAACGCCAAAAATGTTTCCCATACATTTCTAATCACAAGGTGGAACAGGTGCACACGTCAAAAAAAAATCAGTTGAAACAAGCCTCAAGCCTAAGGATCTACCGCTGCTCATTTCGCTTTGACGAGCCATGACCAATCGAAGCTGCGTTTTACACGGTCTAAGGCCGATGTCAGACTTTGCGAACCCAGCGATTCGCTACTAGCGACTCTGTGGACTCGCTACTAACGAATCGCTGGATTCATGAAATCTGACACCGGCCCCCATTCCCGACATGCTCGCACATTAGTAAGCCCCAGCCCTTCATTGGACGCATTGAACATGCGTTTGGAGAATACAGCCCCTAAAATGAAATGCTTCCTCGAAATGGTTTGCAAATTAGAACGATATCGAACCCCCATCCTACTTACTATAAAGCGCTTCGTCTGTCGTGTGTCGTGTGTCGTTCTGTATGTCTGTCACGAAATTCCCCTAGCTCCTCGGGATCCGCCTGGAGGGACCGGGTCAAGTGTGGGATGGGTGGGCAAGGGTCTCACGTAATACAAACACACATCAGCTAAGCGGAGCCCCGCCCACAGAGGGCGTGGCGTGCGTCGAAATGAATTGTACCGAAGACCAAGATTTCGATTTCAGTGACAAAACGACCTCGAAACTGGGCCAAAAAGTGGGTAAAGGTGTGCATTGGTAAGTCACATCGAATTAGGGAGACCCACCCCCGGTGGGCGGGGCGTTCTCCAAAAAAGCAGTGCTTTATGAAAAATTTCATAACTCGGTTGGGAGAAAGCCTACAGAGCAGAAAACAATTTGGTGTAAGGGAGCAATGTCTAAGGTGTTTCCTGCATACATGACGTGGGCGGAGGCCCGCCCAGAATGGGCGGGGCGCGCTCTGAAGTGTACAGCATTTTTCTACAAGCCCTCATAATTCGGGTCGGGGAAGTCTTAAAGAGCCGGAAAAAGGTGGATAGAGGTGTATGGAGGAGTGGAGGCCAGCTGTCAATGGTGGGCGGGGCTTGACCAAAGTGGGCGGAGTTTGCGACGAAAATTTATAACTCGGCTCCATGAAGCTCCGGAGGCTGGGGAAAAGGTGGATGGAGGTGGGTGGAGGAGTGGAGGCCAGCTGTCATCGGTGGGCGGGGCTTGACCAAAGTGGGCGGAGTTGCGACGAAAATATAAAACTCGGCCCAACAAGTCCCGGAGGCCGGGAGAAAGGGAGTAGAGGCCGGCAAAGGAAAGGAGGTCAACTGCTATTAGTGGGCGGAGCATGCACATAATTGGGCGGAGTTTGCCAAAAGTGTCGTAATTTGGTTCCAAGAGGTCCCAGAGACCGGTGAAAAAAGGTAGTAGAGGTCGGCGAAAGGAAGGGCCAAATGCTATTGGGGCACGCACCGAAGTAGGCGGAGTTTGCCACGAGATTTATTGTCCGGAAGCAGTCCGGAGACCGAGAAAAAGAGGATAATGGTTGACGAAGAAAAAAAGGTTGAAAGCCGTCGATGATGGAGCGGATTGAATTTAGCTGAGGATTCAGATATTCGTAGTGTATCAAGCCAAATATGAAAATTTTCGTCGCACCATCAAAGTTCGCCAGCAGATCTGTGTTGCGCGCGCAATGCGTGCGGCGCCAACTGGTTTAATATAATAAGCCAGTCTTCATTTCAGTGAGTGGGAGGGAATCTGCCAAGGTAGTGCGCACAGAGGTCAAGATGTTAAGCTGCGATTAGGCGCACCCTTCTCGAGGCCTGTTTCCCTTAGAAGACATTTAATATGAATGAAAGGCAAAAGTCGGGATAGCGCGTACCAATCAATTCCTTCCGTCCCCCCCCCCTGTGTGCGGGGCGCACAATCACAAAAGTGGCGACGTCTCGCAGCCGCCGAAGCAGCGCGGTAAATAGACTCCGGGTAACATTATTAACTGTCGCCGTGGCGTCGGCTATGTCCGAACATCTCGGATACGATGCGTTACTGGTACAGGGAGCGAAATCAGCTGTATTGATTGCAGCTGCTGGCTCGGAGCAAAAGCAATGACTCAATCCAGGAAACGCGTTCTAAGCACCCCAGCCTTGTCCTTGGCATGCCCCGCCTTTCCTGCTCGCTGTTGAGGAGGAAAGGAGCGTTGCTACGGCCGCGTGTTGGAGGCGGTCTTTTGCTTGTCCCTTACTGTGCGCTCGAGTCGTTGCGCGCGTGAGCACCAGTCAAGCACGCAAAACGAGGGAAAACTCTGAGAGGGTAAGCAGTAGAGACAGCCAGTTACTGGCAGCGAACAAGGGGGCACTACGTGCCTACGCTCCTTGTAAGGCTACCACCCACACACGCCTTCCCGCACACAGGCTACATTCTGTGAGAATCAAGATGTTCAGATTATCTTATAAATTTGTGTAGAAACAGCACCCACTTCACTCACACCTTGAATACCTGAGACTCATCATGAATTCACAACAAATTGATTGAAAACGTCCATTATTTCAGAACTGTCATTTCACTCGATTCAAGACTCACTCCCGTATACTTTGTTGACAGCTTATGCCAAAGACGTTGGTCAGGTAGCAGAAGAACATCCAGGTCGCAAAATTCTTACTTATATAATTTATGTGAGGTGGTGAAGTTTTCAACTAAGTGCTTCACCTAGTTAAACAACATCCCGCGGATAAAGAATGGGTTAAAAAAGTAGACATAAGTACTTAGGAAAATGAAATATGCGCTGTTCTCGCGGTTCCTGCGTGGCAGACGAGAGGTCATAATCACGATTTTGGCAGGGAGGAGGTCGTAATAGGGGCTGACAGAAGTCCAAGTTCGAAGTATGGTGTATTCTTGCCGAAATTGAAAAGCGGTCGTGGATGCCGTGAAAAACGGGAACACAGGGATGGGCGATTTGACGCCCAAACTTCACGAAGAAGTGCGACACGTGGGGATTATTTCGTTTATTCACTCTGGACGTCTTCAACCTTTCCCCATCCCCATCCCCTTGACGGCCATTTTGGAGGAAAGAGCGTGTGTAGTCGAAGATTGTCGACTAGTCTCAGAACCAAATATTATGGAAACAAGTCATGGCGTGACGGTGGCTTTGGGGAGTGGTGGGGGAAGGTGGCAATCACAGGTGACCCCCATCTCTCACGCAGTAAAGAGAGTATATCGCGACGAACTCCACGAGGAGTTCATCAAGATTTTTAAAGTGATGTGAAAGCATGGAACTCTAGTAGTAAAATTCCCATCTGAAAAAGACACTACTCATGGGACAACTTATTACTTACAGAGACACTGGATCAAAAACCATCAATGGCTAGTCAGCTAAGGAAAGCACATGGTAAGTTGCACAATAAATACTGCTCAGATATATGCTCCAGCAGAAACCACCGAGTTACGGGCCGCAGCAGTGTCGGCAGCATATGCTGCCGACACGCCCACTAGTCTCTGACTGGCTGGCTCGTGTCTGCACGCAGTAACCTTTGTGGTGGTAGCCAATCACGGACGAGTGGGCGTGTCGGCAGCATATGCTGCCGACACTGCTGCGGCCCGTAACTCGGAGGTTTCTCCTGCAAATTCCCTGAGAATGAAAATAATATTGGCATTAGTTTTATAAATCCGATCAAATTGAAATGTGGCCGTATGTCATAATAAAGAGAACACAATTACCCATGAAGATCTGCAGAGACGCCTTCGCTTAGAATAGAAAACAGACGACGAAAATCAAAAATACATTGAAAGGTAACAAAATATGCGAAAATGTAAATAATAAAATAAATACATATAAACAAATAAGTAGTAATCATGGTCATCATAAAATAGAATACACTGGTGTGCAAAACTTAAGGACGAGACAGATGAAGTATCATAACCTTTGATAGCTTTGTGGACCGTTTAACGGTTCCTGTTAACTGCTTTCTTTAGTGCCCTGTGGCAGCTCTTTGTATGTGTGGTTAGGTTCCATAGAGTCATGTTACGCGCCAGTAACACGTCGTTGGAAAAGCTACGTTCGTCCCTAAGTTTTGCACACCAGTGTACGTAAATGTACAGAGTATCGCAGAACAAAGGAGCTTAAATGCCTGTCTTATCCGCGCGATCAACCTGTCACATCCCACGCAAGCGTAAAGTGGCGTAATGCTCCCTTCGTGCGCGACGTGCTCTCTCGCGTTTTCCCTCTCCTCGCAGCGCTGTGTCTCTCTGTCACACCACATTTTCAAGAGAAATTCAAGTGTATCCTACAGTTCTTCTTGTTTTTTATCTCCTAACAACGTTCTCATCGCACACTTTGCCTAATTCTCAAACAAGACAACGACCAAATCTAATCTGTAACTTGATTGGCGTTACTTGTCAAAAAGTCCGGAAACAGAAGACTAGTAACCTGTCTTGGGTTTATCCAGAAATCATGTTTCAGGTTAGGCATCGCGATCGGTTCATTCACATGACAATATTCCTGTCCACAGCAATGCGTTCGCTGCAACAATCAAGGCCCTATGCCCATCAAGAATGCCTGTTGCTTGAAAGTTGTGTCATGTGAAGTACATTTTGATTATTTCCTTCTTTTGGAGGGTTGATGGGGTTGCTTTTACTATTCTATTCCTGCCTCATAGCGCGTGTATTCCAAAATGAAGGCTTGATTCTTATATTGTATCGATATATTATGCTATCAATATCTGATAAGGGCGTTTACAGCCAAGTATATCATCAGTGAAGCAAATGCACGAGACACGACTAACAGATCAATGTCACTCTTACCAGGAAATGATTGAACTTTCCATGAACTTTGAAGGGGACCCAGGTACATAACATGATCGAAATCGCTCCCACCGTCCACACACTTGCTATTAATTTCTTTCGGTAGCTCTGGTAGATAACTTTCTCGAAGCTGGATTCTACCTTTGCAGGCCTTCCACCTGCCTTAGATATCGCTAAAGTCTGCTGATTTTGATCGGGACCTCGTAGAGCACGAACCGCGCACTATATCCTGCTAAGAAAATCTGCTGAGCCCCTTAGGGGAGACAGGCAGTTTTGGAAGGTTTGCTAGACTGAACTTGCTTTCAATAATATCAGTTTGGGACACTCGTTGGGTTTTAGCAAAATAAGCAAATTACTTCCTTTTTAAAGTAGAGTGACTCTTTTACTGCAACCCCACCCCCATGATGTATCCAACAAGACTGCGGATTGTGGGCAAGCGCCTTCCCCTCCCTCTCTCATGCCCTCGTGAGTCCGGAAAGTGGTGACTATGTGGGGATTAAAGAGACCGCTCTGCTTCGAACTCTGACAGTCGCTAGTGCATCGTTCGAATCGCTAGTCGCTAGTGTCGCTTGAATCGCTGGCCCCGCTTGTACCGCGTAATTCATTAGCGACAAGAGATTGAGCGCTTTCAGATGACATAATCTCCGAAAATAATCAGCAGAAAATCAAAGAGCCATGAGCCTGAAAAAAACGGCGAATAATTTCGATCAACCTATTAATAAGCTCTTCCTAACTTTTCTGTGGAATATGTGTGAATGTTTTGGTCCTTGACGGTTTAACCTTGTGCCATTTGATATTTCCAAGTGGGAGAGTAGTACAGTATCACTGAAGAGCTTTAATTTCTTGAGTAACGTTAAAATTCCAACAGCGAGTGTGTTCGTTTATTTGAAATGAATATGGATCATGAAAAAAATCCAGATTACTAATTCTGTTTCAGTGCCATCGCACCCTGAACCTTATTGGCATCGCGGGTACCATAGCCGGTGTGGTCTGCATGATGATCGCAAGTGACTTCACATGGACTGGGCCACTTCCAGGGCAAAGCTCAGAAATGGTAAGGATGTCAGTTGAATTTCAATCAACCTAACATTCAGAAAAAGCAGTTTTGAAGCCTGAATTAGTGAACACCTCCATGGACTTAGAGGTGCTCATAGCTGAATTTGACATGCGCTGCCTGGATACTGCTTCTCCTCCAAGACAAAAACTTAGTTGAAATAAACGCTTTTGATTTGAATAGGGAACCGTTGCTTTTATCTCAAGTGTGCGCGATTTGGATATCGATCTCAAAAAGTATAAGTGAGCTGGGCTTCGAGCGACGTACAACGTTGCGGGTTGAAAAACCTATCTCCAGAATGCCGGGCATATCGCATCATTTTTACAATTGGACCCCCCAGTTTTTTGATATCATTCGATAGCTTTGATTGCTGTATCGAAGTGGGGTATCGGAATCGGTTTGTGGGTGGGCGGAGCTTGCATAATGGGCGGAGAATGTATGTATGTATGTGCCTTGTGGACGTTTTCAGGTGTGTGCTTTGTCTTCGGGCTTAGTATCCTGACCGACCATCAAAACAGTCGAACTGGAACTGGTACGGACTCGGGGAATCCGACTGTCTAATTAAAACAGAGGAGACAGATGGTCCTTGCGGACGTTTACCGTATCAATTTCTGCCCAGTGCTCTGCATGTTCATATCTCAGTAATTCTGAATAAGGCGTGTCATCAGGCAAAGGCCGGGAAAAGCCGCCGCAATTGATAGAAGTCGCGCGGATAAGCTGACTCCAAACTATTATACATACTTGGATGGTATCAGCAAACTATGATGAAAACAGTTGACCCATGCGACTTCTATCAAGTGCGGAGAGTTCTCACGTCATCTACGGCACGCCTACTCAGATGGCGAGATATGCAACGACTCAACGAACCAACGCGTGCCTGTGATTGAATAACTGGATCTTTGACATGTCTATGTTGCAATACAGTTTTCGGCTCTAGATAGAAGTCAAATAACAAGAGAGCAAGGCGCTCTGTATAAATTATGGACTTGTTCTCTCTTCTCTAGATAATAATAAAACGGCGTATCTTCTTCTCAAATATAATAAAACCGCACGCGTTGCGGGCACAGCACAGATCTGCGACGATGATGCTGTGATGGTGCGGCGTGAATTTTCGGATTTGGCCTCGAATGTTTGACTTTCAAGCTAGATTCTATCCGACGGCCTATGCCCATGCACCATCCACCGATGGCTTTTGACCTTCCCTCCTTCCTCCACCAAATTATCGACGCCGTTCCCAGCATCTCAGACTGATTTAGCCTCCGAACCGATAGATGAACCTCGTGGTAAACTTTTTGGCATGACCCACCTATCTTTTTCTTCCTCGCCAACCTCTTCCCACTTTTTACGTCCTGATCGCTGAACGACGCTTGGCCGATTGTAATTTTGGCGCGGCAAATCGCTGCTTTTGCTGTATCCTCATGCTACCACCATTGAAAATTAATCTTCTATTTTCCTTCGCCCAGCTTCCCTCCTCCAGTCTGCCAGGACCTTCTGGCAGGGCCTGAATCACAAATTTTTGCGAGAATCTTCGCCGCACCTTGAAACGCCATCGCCGCACCCACAGCGTTGGCTCATCTTTTTCAACCACCATCTATCCTCGCCTTTCATTACCGTCTCCCGGAGACTTCTTCGAGCGAGTTACAAAAACTTTCGCTGGAGGTCTCTCGCCCCCTCTCTTCTTTGATAAGGAATGCTTCGCCCACTAACAGTAGTTGGGTTCCACCCTTCACCCACCTCTATCCACCTTTTCTCCGGCTCACTAAGACTTCTCCGGCCCGAATTATGAGGACTTGTGGAAAACGCTGTACACTTCAGAGCGCGCTCCGCCCATTGTGGGCGGACCTCCGCCAACGTCATGTATGCTGGGAACACCTTAGACATTGCTCCCCTACAACAATTTGTCTCGCTCTGTAGGCTTTAGTCTAAAAATGAGCATATGAAATTTTTCATGAAAAGCCCTGCTTTTTTTTGGAGAAATGCCTCGCCCTACTCGGGGTGTAGATTTCTTCTCTAATTTCGCCTATTGACTTCTCGCAATTGCAGCATCTTTTTCAACTTTGGCCCAGTGGTTCCCGAGCTGCTTTGCGTATTTGTATCTGAAATCTCGTCGTCAGTACACTTCATTTCGATGCACGCTACGCCCACTGTGAGCGGAGCTTCCGCTTAGCTGAATGTATGTTTTTACTGTACTTCGGATATGGTACCCACCCACCCATACTTGACCTGGACCCAGTAGGTTGTTGTTCGCTTAATACGGAATTTCGTGATTTCGTGACAGACAGACAGACAGACAGACAGACAGACAGACAGACAGACAGACAGACAGACAGACTTAGCGCATTATATATAGTAGGGATATTTAATCATGTTACTGTGCTTGAACAATTTACGAAGTTCATGTGAATACCCTATTGGATTTTGCGCTCACTAATGTGGAGCGTGTTTAGAATTGGCGTTGGGGGTCAATACACTCGCTTGTGGGCTTGATTGCTTGCGTTATCGCATGGATTCAGCCTCTCGACGCAATGCTCAGGTAACCTTCAGTTATGTCTTTATCACTTACATTTTGCAGTTTACATGTTTTGTCAGTGTGTTAATTGTTTTTTCCTCCTGATTTTGATTTTCACCCTTTCTCGGGTTTTCTCAACTCTCTCTTACCTTATTTTCAATCCTTGCGAAAACGTTGGGGGATAAGCTGGTAATTTCCCCAGATTAAGAGCTTTACATAAGTCGCAGCAAATTCTACAGAGGTGCGAAATATGTACAAGTGAGAGCTAAAACATAACCTCATGGAAGGAACTATGTATCTAAGTTTTATTCCTGCTCTCCGGTCGCACCTTCGGTTTCGAGGTAGGATTGGAAAGCGTCAAGCGCAGGAGTTCGCCTCTGAACTCTAGTTACTCTCACAAACCTTAGATGTAATATTAGAAGAAAAGAATTTCGAATTTTGAATTTTGAGTGGAAATCAACATTTTTGGGGACGACTCTAGAGATATGAGGGTAAGCTTCAAAACAAGGGTGTGTTAGTATCAAGCGTTCTTGAACCCTTTTTGGATCAGGCAAGGTAATGCGCAACCTCTTTATAGAGGTTATGTTCTATTTTCAATCTAGCCCTTTCACTTTCTGGCTTGCTCGACTTGCTCTCAAATTCTGGTCAGTTCATGGTTGCGTGGGAATTAAGAAAAAAAGTCGCATCACAGCTGTATGCATCCATATGCAGGTGTCATCCGGGCGAACCGATGAGGATGGTATTTAACATATTCCATGGTATGCTCGGATTCTTGTCATGGATATGCGCAGGTATGAGGTCTTCGAAAATTTTCTTCTGGTTAAATTTTAGCAAAGAAACCAAAGTCAAGTTCATTCTGTTAGAGTTGCGCATTTTTGTCGCTTCTGAATGTTTTGATATGTTGGTTGTAAGGTATGCTTGCCTTTG
>MU884703.1:0-13939 GCA_036418205.1 Ostertagia ostertagi | reverse complement strand
CAAGCACACATAGGCGTACATGTTTTTACATTTTCGGCACTATTCAACTATTACAACCCCAAAATCTCAAAATTTTATTTTTCGTCGAAACTTTGTCTATAGGGGTAATTCGGTGCCCTGATTACGAAAATGACATTCATTTTTCAACGGGGGCGCCATCTGGCGCCAGGTGGCGTCACCTTGTCACGACAGTTGTTTTCACCAAACTCGATGTAAACTTCTGGGTAGGGGTAATTTGGTGTCCAGATTACGAATATGACATTCATTCTTGGCGCTAGCTCCATTTAGCGCTTTAATCTCTTCGTCTGCGCCCTCCTAGTGACTAGATCGCGATCAGGACTAAGCTTTAGGAGAGAGGAAAGATATCAGTGAGTGAGCCCCTACCCTGTGATCTCACACGCTCCATCTTCGTCACACGGTGCCTGATTCACTCATTCCGAGTCTCCCTATCCCCTAAGCTTAGTCCCAAGGCGCTATGTATAGGTGAGAGAGCCCAGAAAAGCGGGAAGTATGCGGTAAACAGCGGTAATGTCAAAAACGAATGTCATATTCGTGATCAGGACATCAAATAACCCCTATACAGAACTTTACACCGAATTTGGTGAAAACATGTGTCGTGACAAGGTGGCGCCCAGATGGCGCCACCGCCAAAAAATGAATGTCATTTTCGTAATCAGGGCACCGAATTACCCCTATAGAGGAAGTTTCGACGAAAAATAAAATTTTGAGATTTTGGGGTTGTAATAGTTGAATAGTGCCAAATTTTCTTTCTTTTTGAAAAATCAATAGGTAACATTTATGACTAACAAATGGTAGAGCATTCTCGTGGCTTTAATCCACGAGGTGGATATAAGTGCTGCAGTCAGTAGTTATCCAAGAAAATTCAAAACCTCGACCACTGGTAAATCCATACTCCGAGTCACTGTCTAGTACAAATGTCTCCATAACTATGGATTCGTGTCAAAGACCAACACTATCTGCAATCGCTTCAATAGGCATGTCGTGCACCGCTACAGCGTGTTTCAGCTTTATCAGCGCTTTCGATCTTTTGATATTTTCATAAGAGCCAGCAGCGTCCCACACTCCATTACAGTGCGCTTTGCGGAAAGCTCACTACAATATAACACTTCGTATGGGCACCGTTGTGTGTAGAGGTCCATGCTGTGCCCTCGTAGATTACTGCGACAATATTTATTTCTTTCATGACATTGCGAATCACCATGATCCGAAATGAGCCCGGTAAGAAATTCTGGAGTTGCGGCAAGATTTCTTACCTCTCTTAGCGTAATTCCCCTGGTCGAGCTATAAATAAGTGCACCTATCCTGGACCTTTAATCATCATCTTGATGACGAAATAATTAGACGATCAACTCCAACTCGAAAGTGAGGTCGCCTCCTTTCTCGACCCGCACTCCGCTGGGTTTTGGCAAAGGAGCATCAAGAAATTTTCTGAGCGTTGAAGACAAGTGGTGGACACTCATGGTAGATATAAGACCGGTCAGGAGTTGTAAACAAAAAAGATAAAATTAAAATCAAAAATTTGAAAAAGTGTTGCAGGACTTTCTTTCCAACCTAATATCAAGTCTATGTCCATTTAATTTAGCGCAAAATCACTACAGCACGCTGCGACTCGTCCGCTGTCTCTGCTGCCTTATTGCTGCGCGACGTGCCTCCTGTCGGGTACCCGAATTCTTACTCGAATTTTCATGGTATATTTTTTGCCATGGCTTGTCAGCACTCACACTACCAAGTGTTGTCGGCTACTCGGCTCAACAGTGGCAAGGAAAATATCAGAGGCACTGGAAAAAGAGATTAGGTTCAGAAGTAAATAGTAAGGACGACATACGTGATTCTCTTCAACTCATCGCATGATGCAGTAATCAGCACTGCGGATGAATGTAATATCTTTTGACGCAGCGCTCATAGCACGTCCACGCTGAGGGTTAGATCGGAAGGAAATGGTTTCTGCTCCACAGGCCAGGCTGGTAAGACTTCATATTTGTGAGTGGCAGCAAGGTAATCAGTTAATTTAGTTTTGATATATTTACTGGAAAAACAAAGCTCGTTATATAGCTGATTTAACACATTCAAATAACAGTAGGGTTACTCAACGGCTATATTTTTCTATATTCAGGTAGTACCACAGTCATTTGAGCATAGTGTGCATGCAATTGAGGGCTGTTTCGATGTACCTCTTGGAGATGTTCGTACCATAAACATAACACAGGAGCTCTCCGATATTCAAAGGTTGGTTGAAATACACATAGTCAAAGTAAAATAATAAACAAAGTTAAAATTTCTCACGTTTATTGAGCGCACTCTGCTATGCATATTTTAGAAGATTTTTCATGTTTAAAACATGACCTACACTAGATATTTGTGCACATGTGGGATGTCGAGCGGCTCGTTATACGGTAGGATTAGCGTTCCTATCGCTACTATATACAGGGCGGGGGGAGGAGAGGTTATAAAAGGTCATTACCCGGTGGCGCATCGCGCAGTTTCCGCCCTTGATGGAGGTTCTACGACAGGATATTTCTTAGATGTCCTCAAATTCAAGCATAGGCAAACCCTCATTCATTGCCCTCACGACGTCATCTTCCATCACGGTCGAGCTCAAAGGGGCTTACCGTAATCGCTCCATTCTGAAGCTGCCTCATCATTTCTTAATATTTTTTTCAATTTTTTCTCAATCAGTTAGGTGATGTTGATGTATAACTTTCTAGAGACAGTAGGTTGGTGTACGCGAGACCCTTGCCGAACAGCATTTCAGATAACGTCATATTGGCCCATCATCCGTCGGGGGCCTCGATGAGTTCGGACCCGTGTTTCCATGGGAAAATGTTTTGATGCCATCGGCGTAGAAGGCTAATTATGAAGTTTTTTCATAGAATGGAATGTGCTCTCCAAAATCAGTTGTTGCATTCGGTTTGAATTTAGAAAAGTGTAATTATCCTGTTTGAAAAGTATGGAGGGAGAGTGGTCTTTCTTTGCCCTGTCTGTAGAAAGCGCTGAGTCTGTCTGTTCGTGTGTGTCCGTCACGAAATTCGGACTACCTGAAGACTTACCTGCAGAGTCCGCGTTAAATTTTTGATGCATGGGGCATGGCTCGAAAAACGCACATCAGCATCTGGAGCTCCACTACCGTGGGCGGGACATGCAAAATGGGTAGTGCGGATGGCAGAAATTTTAAAGACCATTCCAGAACGGTTCGGCGACCGGAAAGAATAGTGAAGGTGTGCACTGGGTTGCTAAATCGAATTTCGGAGACTCCCGCAGCGTGGGTGGTGCCCACAGAAGCTCGTAACTCGGTTAGGGGAATAGTTCAGAAAAAACTGGTGTTGAAGAGCAAAATCGGGTGTCCCCAGCATACCTGAAGAGACTGAGTGAGACTACGTCATGAAGAGCTGGTGAGATGCGCTCACTTTGGCGGAGGGTTCGTTGCTCGGTGCGTAGTCAAGGTCTCACAATTGGGTTCTGAGCACTGTCTTTAGCACATCGGGCCGTGGAAGTGGCCATGGAGGGTTGGCGATAAGTGATGAGTAGTTGGTCGTCGGACCATGGGAGTGGAGTGCGTGTGACGTGCATCAAAGTGGGCGGAGTTTGCTGCCAAAGCACTATAACTCGGTCCCGAGACCGTCAGGAAACCGTGAAAGAGGTGAGTGTAGCCTAGCAATGAATAAGAGGTCAATTGTTGTCGGTTGGGCAAGCGATTGTCGGGGTAGGCGGAGGCTTGCACAGTATTATACACTGCGTTTCATAATTATAGGTCCACCCTAAATTTTTGCTACCCCAAAGTTGCTGTGCATTTTTTGGAAATGCTGCTATCACCGTTAGATTCCTCATCACGGAAAACCTTCATAGTGTTTTTCTGACAAATTCCCCCTCAAGTAACCCAATTAACTTTTTTAGAACGAATTTTTCACCGTTTCATGAATATCGGGCCACTCATAAAAAGTTTCCATTTCTCACGATCCGTGAAGGGAATCAGGGAAGCGGGGAAATATGTGGGCTCAGTCGACATCGAGTTTACCATACCTCGTGTTATTCGCCTCTCTTCCCAGTAACAAGCTCAAGCTAGAGCACTTACTGAAGTGGGATAGCTGAGGAGCAGAATTTCCTCCCATGTCGGCCGGCTCATACTGCATAAGCGACTATGTGCAAAATCCTGGTCAGTGCGGCGGAGAGAAGTCGCGCTTAGGTAAATAAAGACTGCGTTTCCTTCAAAATTTAGGAGGAATTGGGTGTCTTCTCTCGAATTATACAAGGAGTCCGAACAAAGTCCGTACTGAAATGCGGCCTTCCGTGAGCAAAACCACCGTGTGGTGAGTAAGCCAGCAGAGCAATAACATCTTCAACGGATTGATGAAGAGCGTTCCAAGATTATTTGAGCGCTACAAGATCGCAAGTCTCCATTTCTCCGTGGAAAAGGGGGCTCAACTTAATGAGCGATGGTGTGGCTGTTAAGACCCTTCGCGATCTTGGACTCTACCTCCTTGTTTCGTTCTACAGGTGGTCTGAGATCGACGTGGAAAAGTTTATTCTAGGTGGATATGGCAGAAAAAGAGGGTACAGGATGATCGCGTGAAAATCGCAGATGGTTTCAATGTAACGTAATTTCGGCGGTGAATCCCTTATGGTTTGAGGCACCTTTGAACGACTGAGTAGCTAGAGCTCGCTTTTGTTTCCGTTCACAAAGATTCCACAGGGTATCGTGAAGTTCTTTCGAAGCGAGTCTTACCCATTTTTCAACAAGGATCCCCTCTATCCTTGATTTTCACACACGATAACGCGGCTGTCCATGCCGGTCCCTCCGCGCCAGATGGAATTGCAGGAAAAAATGTGGCAGTTATCTGGTGGCCACCATGTTATCTGAATTAGATTCCAATAGAGAATCATTGGGCCTTAATTGTTATAAAGTTCCACAGCAAAGTAAAGCAAAATGGAACAGCCGAAAAGCTGAAAAGGTCGATCATCGGCGCCCAGACGAATTTCGATCCTACTGTAATAGCTAATTTGGCTACCAGCATTTCAAATCCGTCGAAGGGCGCACGATCTATTAATGGATGAGCGTGCTATTATGATTATCTGGGCGCGGTGGTCGCCATATGGTATGAAACTCTCGTGGACGTTTTTTACGGGATAATAAATATCTCTCGATTAGGGGGATGGGTAGTCATATTTGCGAACGGGTTTAAAATTTTAGGGAAGATTACGATTCGTAGGAAGACCTTTTGCTATAATTATCTGTGATCGAGATTTCTCCAGTAAAGTCCATATGAATTGGTGGAGGTTCTGTTGATGGGTGGTAAGAGGTCTATTCGGTAATAGCGGCGTTTTCCAAACAATGACAGCCCACTTATTGGAATAGCACAAAAAAAATTAGGTGCTGGACCTATATTTATGAACGCAGTGTAGAATTCGCGTCGGATGAGGCAGCCCTGAAATCACGGGAAAAAAATTGGAATTTGGGCAAACAAGAGGGTAGTCAACTGGCCATTTGACGGAAAGGAAGGTGCCTGAGTCATCGAAGTATATGATGCGAAGAAGATCAAGTGACCATTGAGGCTAAGGCGGCTCCTGTGGGTTTAGAGTGCAGAAAAATCCAAAATCCGCAAAAAGTTCGAATAACATTCAAATTCCATATAGGCGGGGTATGTTGAGGTTGAGCTTGGTTCAGGGGAAGTTTCAGTTGCCTACTGCGCGCACGCGTTAGTGTGGGGAGCCAAAATGGTTAATCATAAGTGGAGTTGGAGATAGTAACCGTTCCTTTTCGTAACGATGATCAGTGAGCAGAGAGGTACTTCTTCTTAGCTCCGAGAATGGTCACTAAGGGTTGTAGTCGTAAAAAAGATCTGTGGTCCTTAATTGTTGTGATCGAAAGTATCAGGACCTGCGTAGATGAGTGTTTTTAGCGACGACAAATCCTTGTAGCGTGAACGGCGATATGCGTAGCGGTTAGTCATATTAACTGGCTGTTCGATTGTTTACATCTCTGTTACCCTTCGATGCACGAATATATCGTCCGGATCCTGCTCCACTTTCGGTTTAACGTTGTATTCGCTAGTGGCACCACAAGGTCCGGGGGCCAACCGCCCTGCCTCTAGGGTCATCTTCGCGTCCGGGCGGTCCGCGTAGCCTGACAGAGGCGCGGGGGGACCAAGCGAAGCACTGCGCTTGACGGCTGATTCAAGGGTTCTTACTATTCCTCTTAGAATTCTCTGGTGGCAGTTATGGCAGTGCCAACTAAAACATACCGAGGGAATTATTGCAAGTATGAGTGGCAAGAGATTCTTTTTAGCTGTTGCAAAATTCCTTAATTAAATTCGGTTTACTTCCTGTGTGACGTCGTTTTGGCGGGGTCGTATTTTCTTCGCTGTCTTGGCAGAAGCTATCTATTCGCTGTTGTTCCAATGCTGGTATTTAGCTGCGCTTAACTGAGAACCGGTGGCCCGGCTCTCCAAGTTAGCAGTTTTTCTGCGAGATACATTTAAGATGCGGACTTGGAACTTGGAGGCAGGTGACCTGGAAAAGCCTTCTGACTCGTAGTGTTTTTCGAACAGTTGTGGTGAAAATGACGTAGAGGAGGAAGCATGACTGAATTAGCGATCACTGAGGCAGCTTCGTGGAATTGTCAGGGATAAGACTGGTCGTCCATTAGTAGTTATAGGAGCGGGTAGGCGGCTGCGATACTTGTCGTATTTAAAGTTTAGGAGCTTTAGTGTTCGACGCTGCTCTGTGGGTTGCTGCAAACTCAGCTATATGGTCCAAGTTCAAGGGGGGAAAATGATCTGCTACACGGGATGGCTCAGTCAACAAGTTGCCGGCCCCCCGGGAGGTTAAACTGTCGTGCGAGATCACGGGTAGCCCGTTGATGTGCTTGCGGGCACAAAGTTAAAATTGGGAGGAAAGATGAAGTTCGTTTGGGTGTTTCCCACGTGTAAACTGGTCGCTTCTGGGCGAATTGTTAGACCAGCGTAGGTTGACGTTCTGCCCGGTGACACAGTTAATGTCAGCATGAAGAAGATGCGGAGGTGGAGGAACTGGTTTTTTTTTTCACTGAAAATCGGAGAGCATGGGATCGAGTCGCCGCTTTAGTCTTGGTGCCGCATAGATTGCAAGCATGAATGCACCAGTGAAGTAGTGCTTCGGTCTGTCGGTCCAACTCAAAGCCGTGGCTTAGTGTCTGGTCTTTCTATGGAATCTCTCCAAAACAAAATTAATGTCCTAACTCACAGGGGAAGGATACCAGGTCGAAGTGGCCATTTGTAACGGGACACACACCACTAGATGTGTTTTTGGACGCTTATCTCAAATCTGCGAAACGACTCTTTGAACGTAGTTGTGAAGCGAGATAGTGCAGTGGCAGCGGTGCGGTTTTGGGGCGAAGTTTGCTCAACGAACGAGGAGGTCGGGAGTTCGAGTTTCTGGCGAGGTTTCACTGTTTTTTCTTTTTCTTGATTACGTTGCTCAGGGATTGGGAGGCTCTATTTACAACATTGCATAAGGTATATCTCAGCACGTTCTGCTATAGTCACAAGTGAACGCGCTGGGCGAAGAGCTTCGGAGCACTCGGGGTGCGGTTTCGTCTTTTTTCAATTTACCGCCTGCGGTGACCGTTAGCCGCGCTTTGTTATGCTGTAATTTGTTCTCTGACCAACTGGGAGCAGTATACGACATTACGTGGTCTTCAGGGGCCGCTAAAGCGGGGCACCTGACTTCTCAAAAGGCAGCATTTGGTGCCAAAGTCTAAAATTTTGAACTTGAAGTGAAAACAGTGGGAGTCATCTATCGTCCAAACCAACTGTGAGGCTGATCGCTTAGAGATGGAGTTAACGTTCAATCATTTCTTTTTGGAGCAACGAAGCATGCTTAGTCGCTGCGTTTCGGGAATAATGGACTATATTGACTCGGCGTTGCCATTTCCCAACTCGAAGATTAGGATCAACTTTATGGTGACATCCTTATATTATGGTTAATCGTCGCTCTTGCTGCCAGGGGGAGCACGTTTCGAGATAAGTAGTGGCTGGTTTGGCTAGGGTTTGCACAGAGCTCATTCGGTTTTAGGACGAGCTTCGATTGGGTACAAGTGTTTCAGGCGCTTCTAGATTAAGCCTTCGAGGCTCGTTTTAGCAAAGACATCTCACCATCCGGTTACCCATTCGGTTGGGGAGTGATACGTGCACTTTTCGTGCCGCACGGAGCCATGACGTAGTAAACGGTTCCCACAGTGGTGGGAGCAAGTTACGAAAAAGTTGCGAATGCCGCTTTATGAAACAGACCCCTGGCTGGGTGGGGGCCCCGGGGGGTGGGGGGGCTAAAAGGACAATGCGTGTGGAGCTTTGGGAAGCCAGTTGAAGAATGTCAACCTGAATAATTTTTTATACTTAATTGATATTAAGTTACAAAAAGCAAAAATCGATGCCGAGAGGTTCCGCATCATGCGGCGCGGTCCCTCCTCCCTGAAGGCGAGCGCCGCCAACACTACCACTAGGCCAAGCCGCCGCTGGAAGCCGAGCTCTGCCGGAGTCTCTTACAGTGGGCTTTCATTCGAAACAACCTCCGTAACACTTTTCAGAGAATCGTTTCGCAAATTTGGAGAGTGGATTCGAGATCAGCGTCCGAAAACACATCTCTGAGTATAGGTTTCATTACGGATGGCCACTTCGACTTGGTATCCTTCCCTTGTAAGCTTCGATAATGTATGCTATGACGAAGTTATTACGCGGTTGACCCTATTTCTGGCGAATTTCAACACTTCGGGATTTCTGTCAATTTTATCTTGATTAAACAGAATTGTATCAAAAAAGTAAACCCATCATAATGCACTGATACGTGGGATGCGCCACTTGGTTAGTCAACGAATGGATGCATTCCTTCCAGAATGAATGGAGCTGTGGAATGAAAAGTTCGGAGATGTTGTTTTTGGGGTGGTTGCATTTACTGACTCTTTTCTCTCCAAGCTGCTGCTTCAGGGAGCTGGGGGGATCGGGATGTCAGGTTTTTACGACCTTGGAGCAATGTCAGGCTATCCACGGAGATTGTATTACTGGCGGACATCCGCATGTCGGTCGCAAGACCCATGTTCCTTTCGAGCGCGGAGGTCTAGAGAGTTGCTCTCAGCCAATTTCGCTATGTTGATTTCAGGGCGAGGGTAGGACTGTCGGCTTCGATGGAAGGAGATGTCTGAGGGACGTTTACCGAACCGTTCTTCGCACTTGCTGTCTTAGCCAATTGAGGACTTATTACAATAGTCACGGCTTTCGCATATGTTGGTTGCATAAAGTAAATATGTTCTAAAAACAGGATACCCGCGAATTCAAGCAAACGGGTAATATCCTCTAGAGAGAAAAACTCTGCTTGGTCGAGAAGGTGAGTCAGACTGCAGAGGAGCCCAAATGGGCGCTTGATGTCTGGTGAACGTGTTTGTTGGTTATCGGTTAGGTGGATTTCATGACTCATCTGCACTAGTGACCAACTAGGGGTGATGATTGGGGGTCTATTTGTGTGTGTGTGTTGGAAGAATGAACTTTCTGAGTTGGTGAATGGGCAGGCGTCCTCCGGTCGATGGTCGTGTCTCTGGACGCCATGCTGGTACATAATCATCGAGGTCTTCATTCTGCTACGGTCTTTACTTGCGTTGGCAGGTAATCGTATGGCGACTCATAGAGATGTGGCTGTGGGTGCGAATGCATCTTGGCGGCCTACGCTCGCAACCGAGCAACGGACCTCTTTCTTTGAAATTGTAGTTAGACTAAATGCGTTGGCGTTTGGTCGCTTGAGTAATTCGTTTTCGATTCTTGCGACTTAACTTAATTATCGAGGCAGGGTTGGCCGCATTTGTAGCCTTGCTGACAATTCCTGGCTAGCCCAAGTGTCCTGTGGTTAGGGCAGACAACTGTCAGCTTAAATTTAGATATGAGGGTAATTGACATCATTGAAAATTGAATTTGAACCAAAATCGGCGAAATCATGGGTCACTGCTGTACTTGCCTTTCACAGACTGCAACGGCGAGCTGGGAGTGTCCCTGGACCAGTGTGAGCTTGTTTGTGAATTGGTGATTTGTCGACCGGGTCGGAAAGTTATTTGCGCATATTTGTTTTGGAATGAATTTCGAAGTACCTTTATCTTTCAGGCAGGATTTGGTGTGATCGTCTGCTGTGACAGTGTGGCAATGTACTGGGTATGATATCGTGAGGTGGATATGTTGAGTTCCGTGGGGTAGGTTCGACTCATCCAAGCAGGGCCAGTAGTGCTTTAGTGGTAGGTGATCGGAAGACTTCCTAGAGCGAATCCAGTTTTCGCAGTGTATTTCCAATGTTGTTATTGACTGGCTTCACACGGTGGTGGAGGAATTACGAGCCTTTTTCTCGTTCTGTACCGTCAGTTTCCGGTGGCGCGGCCGCAGACCCGAGCTTTGGAACTCTTATGACCGATTTGGGAAAGGGCCGACGGCATTCATATTTCCGTTTTCGTTCTAACGGGGATACGCGCGGGTCAGTTGTTAGTTTGCGTTCTTTAGCTTTGCAAGGCCAAATTAGAGGGGGCGTTTGGGGACCTATGGTTGTTTGGATGGTCCTGGCCCGGGGTGCTTTGACGTGCCATATGAGCATGCTTTCAGGCGATGTTTTGCCAGAAACTGTAAGAGTATTTCTTCTTCGAATATATAAGTTTCCAAGAAAGTATGCGCACTGATTGGTAACACATAACGCTTCAGTGCAGAGTTCACACCGCTGAGTGTAAGTTCAGTCGCAGAGTATAAACAGTCTAGGAATGCCCCTTTTGCTTCAGTGTTGTTGGAACATCAAGCGTCTATGACCAGTTTCATATACATTAGAAGGAACGTAAGGAAAAAACGACTAAACTGCCGCGTTTTAATCACCTGGCGAAGCACCCATCCTCCTGTTTTTCCGACATACTTGACCTACGTCAAATCATGGTTGCCAATGACATTGTGGACTACATTTATCTATGAGCTAGTTTTTCAATTTTTTTGAGAAAGTATCTACAGTTGCAACTTTTCGATATTTAGGATTGATCCCGAAAAAATGGCAGCTCTTGGTGGTGGCTCGAGAGACGCTGATCAAAATGTAAAACTTGGACCAGAATGGAAGTGGTGTGGAATGGCTACACCTTGTGGTCCTGGTATGTCTTAAGCACGTTGTTAACTCTGCAGCTCGCTACTTCTTGTTGTTGTGTTGTGTTTGTTTCGGCGCCTCATTTTACTGTGATGAAGACCTTTTCACAATATTCAGATGAGATTCCAATGCATTTCTTCACGGGCGAGCATAAGGACGATTGGCCTCGTTTATGTGTGGGAGGACGCATGGTATTCGACCACGATTTGAATGGTGCTGGTCGTGGTCTCAATTTAGTATCCATTGAGCCTAAGACTGGTCGAGTTTCATCGGTGGCGCACTTTGACACTTATCAAGATGGTATGTTTTATCATGGTTTAGAAATCAAAATAGGATTTCTTATGACTCTCCTGGCGGCGCGCGTTTTCCTCGAGTGCCTATTGCGCGCAGCATTTATGCTTACAGCTCTGAAAGACTTGATTCGTTGATCTGATAGCGAACAAAAATGAAGATAAAGATGCAAATATGGGCCACAATTAATCTTGAATCTTCAAAACAAGTTTCTCAACCACTTGTACTATCACTCTAACTTGTTTCTCGTTTGTAAAAGGACGTTGAAAGTTGCATGTGAATTTGAAATCCGATACATTGATAGGACACTTGTCTAACATGTAGTCTGCGGCGGCTAAAAGGGAAACGCGCGAAGTAATGGACCGCTTTTTCTGCATTTTTCGTACACTCGCAGTGGCTGAGCAGATTGCTTTCAAGCATTTTATGCAATTTCTGATCATTTAGTTGGTGAAAAAAAGCGATCAGTTCATCTTGCAGTGATAGTAAGATGTCCATTAATTCATCCGGCTATGAATTGTTGTGCAACATCTATGACCGGAACCTTCGACGATTTCTTATGGAAGTTAAGAATTTTCTTTAAGAATCGTCCGCTCTGGAGGAATGGTTGGAAAATGTACCACTGGGAGATGTAATGGCTGTAGTTAGCTTTGACGAGGCATCCAACATGTAGGAGTTTCCAGAATAACAATTTAACATAATATTTATTGGACTTCTGTGATGAAAGATTTGCTCGTCTTTATTTATAGGTTATCAGACATGGCAAAAAGGATATTTTACGAAATGGGATCCAGCATGATCCACAGACTCAAATTTCGAGCGTCTTGGTAAGAATGACAGCGTTCAATCATAAACTCAAAATGAACTGTATTCTCTTTTGAAGGTACTTCGTTGGTCATAAAGGATTGGCAGCGTACACCCCTTTCGAGGATCTGAATATTCCATCTGGTAACAGCTGGGCGAAACCTATCAAGACATCAATATGCCTTCTGAGTGTAATGTGAGGGCGGAATTTTGGTCTACGAGTGCAAAAATCATCCAAAAGTCAAAAATGAAATGAATTTAAAAAATGGAATTCCCGTGAACAGTGAATATTAATCTCTTTCGTAGTTTATGTCAGTTTTATTGCTTCAATTAGTATATTGACGTCTAAAACAATGTGACACTTGAATATATTCATTGAAGAAGAGTCGAAATTTTACGAAAGAGTTGCAAAACTGATGTCAAATTTTTAGGAGCTTTTTTGGCGAGCTCTCCTTCATTACAGCGCCATAGAATTGCCAAAAAAAAACTCGGCTCGGACAAGCTTACAGTTCCTATGATAATCTGACAATGAGCCTTCCGATATGAGCTTTTTCAAATTTGACCAACATTAGATTTTACAGAGCAGTACTATTGACGAAACTACAATTTGATTCTTGCACTTTTCAAAATATGTGGAGCGAAATCGTTGTTTTCTAACGGCTGCTGGTTACAGTTGATACCTGGCGTGGTCGGCCAAGTGGTAAAGCAGGCACTTCTACTCGCCCGCTCAATCTTCCTCGCCGTCATTTCTGCCTGAAGCACGATCGACATGGGGAATTTTGTAGTGGTCTGTTTTGGACTCATGCGGATGAAGAACAGATGTTCTCTATCATGAGGAGTTCATCTACATCATCTCATTTATAGAAAACCGCATCGATGAACTCATCCGTCCCAGAGCTTTACTGAATCGCGACCGAGTTGGAGATCCTGTTTTTAACATGCCTATTGTAGTTGCTGCAGGTAGAGCTTTTCTCAGCCTTTGACTTGGCTCACTTCCAAAGATGTAACAGTTATTCATATCAGGACTATCAACGGATTCTCTGCGCATATGTCTGGAATCGCTTATGGAACAGGAAGGTTTAAATACGCAAATGATCATAGTTGTGTATGACAAGGTTAGGAATATTCCCAGTTATATTTTTTCGTCCCACTACTGCGACATATTTTCAGGAATATCCGGAAAATGCCGAGCTTTCTTCCCTTTTTCATGTGAAGTCTCTGCCCGTTAACGCATCGAATGGATATAACTGTCAGTTTTGCTTTTTCCCTTATTTTTGTAGTTTTCTTTTCTTTATTGATAATTGTGCTGAGTAATTACAGCTCTTATATTGTCGGCACTTTCCGCCGCATTCGCAGTTTTTCCATCCGCAACTTCCGTCGCTGTCATTGAAGAAGATATCCGACTATCACCTGATTGGCTGCTCTACCTCTCCCAAACATTACCTGTTCTTTTGGCTGATAATTCACTTGATGTCGTGCAAACATTCAATCCAAATGGTACTTCCTACTTTTTCTCAATTCGACAGGTTAAATGATCCTTTTGCTGCAGAGTCATTTTATGAATATTAGCTGGATAATGAGCAAAGATCTGGCGAAGTGTTGTTCATTTTCTCATGCGACGGTGCTTCCAGGCTTCATAGACACAAGCGGAGACCAGTCACTGGTTTACAGGATTGCGTTCCAGCCCCCGTTGTATTCATATGTTATA
>MU884702.1:0-22436 GCA_036418205.1 Ostertagia ostertagi | reverse complement strand
GAGAGCAGATTCGGGTGAAACTCCAGTTCGGGGGGCCACTCCATTTTTTCTCCAATACTCAAGATAAGGATTAGAGGGCTCACGACACGTAATCGACTCATTTAAAGTAGACTTCTGATAAATATTGGTGTAATGGGTGAGAAACCCTGAAACGTTTTCACATTTCCGCCTGCCATGACCCAAGGGAACGGTCCTGGACCAGGAGAAAGGACACCTCCGCAAAGGGCTAAGGGTGCAGGAGCTCCAGGGTGGATCACCTGTGCAGAAAAGTGGATGGGATGTGGGCAGGTAGTGTGGAATGTAGGACATCCACCGGTCCTTATCAAAAGTACGCTCGAAATGAGTCGTTCACTTATTATCTTATCCGTAGTGTTCGATAGCCCAAAGAACTGCTCTCTAGTACTACGGATAAGATAGCAATGGAGTGGCCCCCCCGAACTGGAGTTTCACCGTAAACGTAAAAGCGGCAAAATTCCTCAATATTTGGGTTGATCGTGAATCCAGGGGGCATGGGCAATTTTTATTCTTCTTCGAAAACCTCCGATTCCTCCTTGGGTCAGTTTCAGGCATGCCCAGAAATAAATAACTGTTTAGAATCGTGTGTTTGTAGATATAAGGTGCGGAGCAAATTAATTGCAAAACAACCTTGAAAAATCGTAAATTCTTCAAATCGCGTTAGATACAAGATTGTTTAGGAAAAGGAGTATCAGAATAATCCGCATGGAATTAACGAGAATATGTGCGAAGGCAGTTTATTTTGTTACCAGTTTAGCTCCGCACGCAACCGCGCGCATCAAATGACGGGCTTCAGTGAAACTGGACAACTTCCAGAATGTTAGGTCACGTAACAGAGAAACTAACAGTGAAATGTTTTGGAAGATGTGTCCCATGAAGTTCAAAGGTCGTCCAATTTCTCTGGAGGTTGTCGCGTAACGCGCGCAGTAGCACGCGGAATGGAAATGTTACTTATCATGACTTCGAAAACATTTAGCATTGATATCGAGCTCGGGCGATTTAGCGGTTTATAGAATTTCCACAATTGAATAATCGGTGTGTAAGTGAAATATAACCAATCAATCAGCATCTACCGAGCTATGATGGAAATTGGAAATATGATTTTATTCGCTATTAGTCCAGGTCCAGATAGTTGAGCAGCTCAACTTTCTTTGCTTCTTTGGATGAAAGGATAGGAATGGAACATATTCACTTGCTAGGGGCCTGGTTTAGTTTGACTGAGTGCACGCTCAATTTCGCTACTTTTATCAGTACAGTTGCCGCTCATACCACTTTCTGTCACCCACATTCAATCCTCGCCACCTTGTTCCCGTCCCATTCCTTACACCACATGTGAAAGCCAAGGTTTCAATGTCACCGCGAGGGCCGCAACGAAACTGGTGGTATCCACACTTTACGCCCCTTATCAGTTCTTATCAGTTGCTACCACATTCGTTCACTCAACTTCTTGGTCCCCGCCTCACCCCACATATCATACATGAGTGCAAACTCTCCACCATCAACGCGAACGGTGTAACGAAATTGGTGACATCAACATTTCGACGTCCGTTATCAGCTTCTATCAGTAGTTATCACTTCCCGCCACCCACTATCAGTGTTCACGCCCGGCCCCCTACATATCCTAGAAGTTTGAGCGCTCTTGGTCCAAAGGGAGCGAAGTTATGAATTTCCGGTCAGACACACACACACACACACACACACACACACACACACACAACCGCTTAGCCGATTATATATAGTAGGATATTTGTCCTATGAAAAGGTCATATCTACTGGCGTGAGATATCCAACAAAGCGGAATAACTTCCTGTTCAAATCGACGGGAACCAATTTCTCTCTCAATTCCGTACACCACAAAAAACCCAAAAAAGCGTGTAAACTCGAAATCTGAGAAAATTTAGAAATACTTTTGAGAAAACGTTAAAACTCAGTTTTTTCTCAGGCATGAAGGTTAACAAAATCAAAAAAAGTTCTCCACTTACATGGTCATCCCAGCGTTGTCCTCCGTTTATGGCACATTGGGCTGCAATGGTGAGGGCTCGCATGATGGGTGGTCTAGAGGCGATCTCGACAAAGAACGGCACGGTTCCAGCAGACGAAAAATCTCGACCTGAAGAAAACTAAAAGAAAAACTTCGGTGCAGAGAGCGAGAGCTAAAAGGAGCATAACGGCAAATTTATTTATTTATATGTCGGGTTTTCTTGTC
Source organism: Ostertagia ostertagi (assembly GCA_036418205.1). Lineage (NCBI taxonomy): Eukaryota > Metazoa > Nematoda > Chromadorea > Rhabditida > Trichostrongylidae > Ostertagia > Ostertagia ostertagi. Next base: position 20,215 of record MU884702.1, on the reverse strand, counting down.
CGATAGGGGAGATTTCTTGCTGACGGAAACTGTGTCAATACACTAAGGTCCCGCTAAATTTAGGCATCTAAATAAATTACATGTCACTGTGTAAAACGTCTGTTAATGTCTCGTTCTCATAGAGTAATAGACAGATAACTCAAAAACGGAAGACTTGTCAAAGTTACGCTGAACAAGCTTCTTTGTGTACGGGGCAAGTCGTTCATAGTCTAACCGACCAGGCGAGAGTTAGGCCGCGGTTCATAGTTCGCCACTCGAGCTGGAGATTTACGGATTAGTACATAGGCATTCAGGATAGTGATGATTATGTTAGCAGTAGGAGATGCTGCGCCGGGCGCCCCCTCTCCCCTCCCCTGCCTGACAAGATTGGAATACGTATCGATTGAAATCGCTGGAGAGTAGTAGATTGGGCGACTTCAAGCGAATAGATCAATACATATCTAATCTTGTCAGCGCACTATCCTAATCTACTACTATCCTACTATCGTAATATCGCAATCTACTACTCTCCAGCGATTTCAATCGATACGTATTCAAATCTGTCAGCGCAATCTCCTACTCTACTACTATCCTAATCTACTACTATCCTAATCTCGCCGTCAATACGTATGTTTTTCATTGTCGCGTACTATCCTAGTCTGATCTCCGGAGGCGAACCCATGCAACGCGGCCAACGTCAACCTTTCTAATTTTGTTTTTTATTTTTTAGTTTCATCATTGTCCGAGGTTATTTTAGCACTATTTGACTACTGTTGAGTGCCTGGAAATTCAGGCATAGTGAAAGCTTTTGATAGTTCTTCTACGCACCCAAGCCCCTACGGGTACACGGTCTTCTTACTCCAAGAAATTTCCACGCTGAATATGTTTTTGTTATCTTAATTGCCTTGTAGGTTCGCACGGTACTCATTTAGACAAGTTTTACCCCATATTAACAGCATCACGAACATTTGTAACAGCATGTCCCCCCCCCCGTCGGACAACTGACCCATTTATTCAAAACGCTCAAAAGCCGTGAGAAAACAACACAACCGAGATAAACACAAACACATCAACACAAAGATATGCATACTACCTGAACCTTATAATCCAGAAAATCTTTCTTAGCAAGGGGTTTGAAAAGTAGAAAAATAGGAACGAATGATGGCAAAGAGAAAGTAAAATACTGAACCCGAGAAAAAATATTGAACCCGCCCAACAGACAAAGATTTCACGGAAAGACTGAGCCGGCAGAAATTCCTGGCTCTGTTCTGGTCGATTAGCGAGATGATTACAACATGCATAATGCAAAATTTGTCGAGCAATAGACCGGAAACACTAAAGGCCCTTCCGGTTCGCGGAAAGCTCATCTGAGCACTTAGGGGATATGACGTTGTGAGTTAACAGAAGCGGCCCACTGCGCCTGAATTAGAACTCTGGGAATGGAATAGCTGTTTCGAGCTATACGAATCATTCGAAAATGGGCGGAATTATGCGGTGAGCCTCCAATGTGTGCTGTGGTTTGTCAAAGGTCATCTGGAGGGAAATGTGCGGCTGTCATTTGGTACCAGATGTCGCGGAGATGCCCCTCCTCCCCTGCAACATGTGAAACTACACCCGATCTCCCGATGCAAGCATCCGTTACAACACAATGACAGCAAGAAAACCTCTGGAGGCATTTTGGATCCGGGTCAGGAACAGGGTCAACCCTATCGTTGTTACTCTTTGAAAAATTTTTACGACTCTACAGTCGTTCCTGTGAGCTGATTCCGTTGATCCAGAAAGGTACGGTACTTTATCTACATACTAGTTATGTGAGTCGTCTTAGCTGGTCTCGAAGCTCTCGTAGGGTAGCGATTGGACGGATAGCCATGAATTGGTTCCACCTTTTTAGACGGTCCGAGAGGCAAAATTTGCCAAACTGGCAACGCGGCATATTTTTCAACCTCATGCTACTTAAATCAAATAAACGTCGTTACAGGCAACGCGAATATTGGGAGAAGCCTCGGCGGTTTAACGACAGGATTTTGAGCCACTTCAATCGATAAGTCAGGGGCTTCTCGTTCTTGAATGTGAAGATGACAACCTCAATGGTGCCGTTCAAAAGGCTGCCGTCAAGGTCGACACTGTTCTTCGGGGCACTCGATGGGCAATTACCGTCGCTGGATACGTTTGACAACGAAGACGCAACACTGCTGTTGACTGCGGATGCGCTCGAGTGAAGCGTGACAAGAGTGTACGTCGCCGTTCAGGTGCTGGAATGTTCTGAACGAATGCATGTCAAGAGGCTCCCCTGTCATGTGCGTAGGTTTGGGACGCTTTCAAAGTCACAGGGCAATTCATGGGTCAGGGCTTTGAGCATCAAGTATTACCGCATTTAGCAGTGGGGTGAAGGCCCTTTCAATCTTAAACAAAAAAAGAATCCACGATAAGGTTAGGGGTCAAAGAGGGGGTGGGGGAACTCACCCTGTGGAAAGACAGGCGGACCTCTGAACGAAGCCTATGAGTCTGCTTGAGTTCCCCTTTTCAGGTCAAGCTACTCAGAGTGGAAACCTCTTGATAAGCTCGTACAAGCCTAATCTCAAACCTAAGCTCAGCACTAGGCTTAAGCATGAGTTAAGCTGCAAGCACACGGTCAAGCCTGAGTTTGAACCTAAGTCTAACCTTAAGGTCTTTGCTTCAGTGATCGCGCACCTATGGGGACCTGAACTAGCGAAAAGAACTGAACGCTCCATGCCGAGCAGGGCTACAAATGCGCCGCCAGGTGGCCGCGGTCTACCGCCACACTCTTCGCCGTCTGACTCGAAGTGCCGCTCTAGCAGGGAAACAGCATATTAGCGTTTAACAGAGGGCACCGCGATTAGTAGTCGCATCCAGTGCGCAAATCAGCGGGCAATGAAAGGGTAGGGATTTCGTCGGCTTTCTAGGGCCACCCCGTTTCTCATAATTTTTCTTTGTCCCCGTACCACTGGCCACCTCTGCCTTAGTTTTCTAATGACCCCTTTTTTATCGTGAGCTCCGGCTTCGAAGACCAAATCACAAATGAATCAGGCCATACCAATTAGAGCTTCCATTTCTCCGTGACCTATTGTCCGATCGGTACCCAAAGGTATCTGTGAAGAAAAAACATTGGCTTTGACCTCGGATGACCTCCAAAGATCATTCAATGCTCAATCAAAATGCCCTACGATTTTCAAATGGATGTAAATTGCATGGCGCATCTCGAAAAAACCATTGTCACAAGCTATTTATGCTTTTTTTTCTGGCAGTGAAGCAGCTAAACCAGCACTTCGTCTAATTATTGGGCCGTCTCCCCCTCCTTCTTCATTACTTCACAAGCTGTCGCTGCCGATTGCATTTTGATTTCTTCCAACATATTTATTTGTTCTTTCACATTCCTATTTAACTAATTACTGTAATTAGATTTACATTACTGATTTAATTACGTATTTGTTAGTCCAACGTTTCTGCACCAGCTATGAAAAATTTGCGCGCAAACAAATTAATAATAATATAACAAACGATCTCTGGGCTCATAGGAAGCATAGCCGATGCTGGTGGTTGAAGTAGAAGTAGGAACTCGCGTTGATGGCTACTCGGAGGACGCTTAATTTGCCCCGACCCTCCTCGTTTGCCGGCGGAAACCATTAAAACGCTTTCCACATTTATCAACGACTAAGCGCTGATGACGTTGGTTTAACCTTATTAGAGGGCCACTGGACCTTTTTTGGAAAAGAAACAAAGAAGGAAATGGCTTGAAAATCTTCCTGTAGGAAGAGCGAGAGCTTGAGTATGCAGCTGAATAATAGTAGAGTAATAGTAGTGGAAATGAGAGTCGATTCAGATTCGTAATTGAGGGAGGGGACACCATGCGGTCGCAGCATTCAGCTGCTCGCTCACTACACTACTCGCTTTCGACTTAATCCAAATCCCTTCGTTCGCGCTCCAAAACCAGTCCTCCCGACTCACTTCGTGGCCACGTCCATCGACACCGGCGCCTAACAAATCACGCAAACCACGATATCGAATGAAGAACCATTTTCACAATGATTTTTACCTCGTCGGAAAGATAATTCGATCAGAAAACTGGGGTCAATCGAGCATTTTTTGCGCTGAACATTCCCAAGCGTGTTTCAGGAAACTTCACTGCCCCCGCTCGAATTCCACCCCAACAACAAGTGTTATGTTATGGTGTCAACAAAGAGGAGTATTACTATCATCAGGTGAATGAGAACTGGGCACTGGAGAAGGTGATGCAGCGTTGCTTGGGAAGGTCTCCTCTTCAGGTTCTCCCTTCTCTAAGCGAGGCCCCTGCTTACCACCCCATTGCAATGCCTAAGTATCCCCCACTCGAAATAGGCTGGGATCGGTAAACAATCGCTTCGCCTCTTTTAAACGTCGTACGTCTGTGCGAAATCCAAAACAAAAAGCGATTGGTGCTATTTACAGCAAGAAGAACGATCTAAGGTCCTATATTGATGGACCATTTAAGGTGGTGATGTCAGATATTGGGAAGGAGATCAAACATGTTGAAAAAATCTTGAAAAGGGGTTCGTGTTACTTTGCGGTTTATTGCTTGCCCAAAAGAGCCGGTTTCAAAATTACACCCTTATGGACTCATCAAAAACCTTTTCCAGGTCTATCTTCATACTACCTTCGAATCGTTGTAGTCTATAAGATTAAAAAAAAGATAAAGATTTGACCGCTAATCAATCTTTTTGGGGATGCGACACGCAGCTCTAACCGTTGTTGTAATTGTTAGTGGCGTTTGAATGCGATGTGGCCTATACAATGGACTTGCGGGGGCCAGCCGATGTACAAGTCAGTGTTTATCCTCCCAGACAAGTCTGGTACCAATTAACCGACCCCGGAGGGATGGAAGGCTTGGTTGGCCCGGGCGACTCACGACCCAGGATTTGATCCCCGGACCGCTCGCGTGGTAAGCGTGCCACTTGCCACTACACCACTTCCGCCCTTTACAAATTTAAGGGTGGTGTCTTTTTTCTGCTTTTTCTCTCAGTTTGGTTCCGTCATCCCTAGGAGAGCAGGCGTGTGGCTGGTGTAGGGAATATTCACGAAATGTTATAAGGGGAAAAACCTTAAGCCACGTTGGGCCCGCGCTTGAGGAGACGATCTCGTCGAAAGTAGGCCATCTAATAAAGCCCAATAAAAAACCAGCATCTAGAAGAAGAACACTTAAATGCAAATTTGTTGGATTGTCTTCGGGAAAATGCATACTTTTAAGTTCTGTACTTTCAGTGACAAGTTTTTTTGAGCCTGAGAGGCAAAAACATTTTGTGATATTTATCTGTTGTTACAAACAAGAGCACAGTAAGTTTTACACTGATTGGAAGTAGCACCAATGTCAAATAGAACGGCCTGAATTGTTGAGCATGAGGTTTTGTGATTGGGGGACGGTCCATGGGTGAAGGTTGAACCCGAAAGTGGAAGTGCGTTGTAGTTCTCGGCCTAATCATATGCTTAGGAATGAGGCAATGCTTAATTATAAGCCTGAGCCTGAGCCTAAACCCAAGTTTAACCTTGGGCTTTGATGATCGTGCAGCTCTAGTGAGCTGATCGAGAATTGAACGTTCTTCCCGAGAAGTGTCCATACGAGCGCATTCCAATAGGGTTTTATGATGTTTTCAAGGGATTCACGAGGGTAACATCGTGGCTCCATTTTTCTTTCTGAACACTTCTAGGAAGGCCAATAGTGGGGAAAGAAGTTCCAAGTTCGGCCCTCCGTGATGACTAAATTTTTGCAATTCAGGTCGGCGCCTTCATATTGCCGCCAAATGACGCCAGCGACGGCGAAAATAGATTTCATCGTATAACTATGGCCACTAGCAATTTGGAGACACAACATGTAATTTGCCAAAAAATGCCACGCAGGACCGAAGTTTGGAACATCTTTCACCATTTTTGGTTTCCTATAATAGGAGCGTTCAGGGAAATGCGGACCAATTGGTTGTGTCCCTGCATGAGCTTTACCACATTGTATGAAACCTTGTCGCGAAAAAACGCCCCATGTCTTCAAATACCCCTCCCCTTGAGAGCCATTTCCACATGTAATAAGAGCAGCACCGGACTAAATAGAAGAAATACGAGAAAGCTTTAAACGAAAAAACCCGACGAAAAATTTTTACGGTCAAAAAGAAGCAGAGAAAGGGAGCAGAACGGTGTCTTCAAAGTAAGAACACATCGTTTATAAAGGGGATGGGAAGAGGAGGATTATGGCACGGTGTAGGGAAGCGGCTATGGATTCGAATGTGCATCGCGAGACCTCAGTCCGATGCGTTGATTTGTCTTGCCCGTGTTCGGAACCTCCTTACGTGAACCTATCCAGCCAGCTGCGCTCTCTGGTACCTGCTTGGCGTCACTACGCTCCAGCTCGCGAGAACGCGGGGCGTTTTACACGCGGCGCGCAAATGCACGAGCACACTCGAAGAACCATCACTGTGATGAGCAGACGTATCTGGCTCTCTAAGAGTGCAACCAGTGCAAGCAGTCTTCAAAGAGGAGAGCTAATGGGGGAAGCCGTGGAATAGCGCGAGGTGATAGAAGAAGTGTGCGCGGACGCGATTTACTATGAATACTAATTCTCTAGCAATTATGTAGATGAATCACGAAGGCATCGTTGAGAAGCGCTACTCGGGTCTATTTAGAAGTGAAAAGGACGAAACAACAGAGCGATTATGGCGTATGTTCGAGCTCGAGTGATGATGCCCCAGACCCTTTTAGGAATATACCTGGCGTGGGGAGACGGACGTAGGCACCGATCGAGATAGTTAAAGTGGACCGAGGTCTCGATCGTGTTTCCGACTCTCTAACTGAATCGATCGCATTTCTTTTCTCTCGACTCGAGGCTCCACCGTCGTCGTCTGCACGGTAAATAGTAAGAGATCGCTTAGGCACACACGGTGGCTGCTTACCTACCACCCGCTGGGAGCTGAGCACCGAGGTCTCGGCTGAGAGAGTTTGAGACCCTATGGCCGGCCGGCCGGCGTTTAGTGGGTGGGGGACGGCCAGTCGAGTCGAGAGGCGTTTGTTTGTTGCTGGCGACTGGAGAATTTCTTTGACGCGTTCAAAAAGCCGGAAAATCCAGTCCACAACAAAAACATTACACTGGGTAGAGGCCGCGATGCTCTGGTAGGCTGTTGTACGGTTTACACAGCGTTTTGAGCCGAAAGTCGCAGTGTGTACCGCAGAGGCCAGCGCCTCATGGGGCTAAATTGAGGTGACCCTAGGGCAAGAGACGTGGGGGGGGGGGGGGGGGGTCCCCAATTAAGAAGGTTTGGAGAGAAAGTCGGGCAAAGGAAAGGGATATGGGCGACATGTGGAGGGAATAACTGGAATGCAGCAGCAAAATGAGATGCACTAAGCAAGCAGAAGAAAGTAAGACGAGGCAGCAGATTTGAGTGATGAGAAAGGCATAGGCCGGCTCTCGTTATTAATTTTTCAGAGCTTAGCACCGAGACGATGGAAATTAGCTGAAAAACACCACACTTCAGCGAATAGCCAATGTCGATCCGTCGCTAGCAGTCGTCGCAATGAGCCTTGACAGCATCGAAAAAAAATTAACTTAGGAATACGAATACGAGTGGCTGGTCAGGTTTTTTGACTACCTACTGCTCTTCATGAAGGAGCACGAGCACAGGCGCAATCACAGGATACTGGGAATCGTTGTAGCGATCGCATTAGATTGCGCGATAAAATACGATATCACGCTGTCCTGCTTTTTGTTACAAAGAGGCGAGCGCGTTCAGAGTACGGCAATCGATACATGCGTAGGTACGATCAGGCGACTAGGCGATAAGTGCACGTAGTAGACCAGGCGAATAAGCGATGGAGTGAGCGATTGGACGAGTAAGCGATTAGGCGAGTGAGCGACAACAGAAGGATACGTATTGATTTGTTCTGCACCCATTGAGCGATCCCCTCCTCTTCTAACCGCCTACCCGCCTATTCGCCTAATCGTATGTACATTCGCCAACTCTGAACGCGCCAGCGCGGAGAAGCAGAGGACTCAGCGTTCATGTTCGCTTAAAGTCCCTGTCCTTTCTAAGTTCTGGCCTCAGTCCTAGAAAATGCCACCGATCTTGGGATAGCGCCTGAAATTCTGATCAAACAAGCAGTTTTTGGGTAAGTTTTTAGGGAAGTTCTTCCCATGCCTGGGTTTTTTTTAGATACAAGTGCAGCGTTGAGGGAGGCGAATCTATAGCTGTCCTTGAAAAAGAGCTGCCATTTGGAATGTATGCCATTATGTAAATAAGGGGGGGGGGGAAATCTGGTTGGTGAGGGCCATACTAATACCATCTCTTCCCTGACAAGCGAGGTCTTTCAGGCACGGAGCGTTTTCGAAAGGCTTTTTGCATGTTTGTTGGGGTCAACAAGGGACACAGAAATACATTATACGAAGAATGCCAAAACATTGGTGAAGAAATGGTCCTCGAGTTCGATCCCCGGTGATGACCAATTTTTGCAATATAGCTTGGCGGACCCGGATTGCGGCCAAATGGCTCCATCGTCGAGAATAATGTAATTGTCGTGTTTTGCGGGTATTTTGGAGGCCCCAAGATGAAATGCAAAACTTGTCATGACCGGGGAATCGGAACTTCTGGACCATTTCTTCGCCCCTGTTTTGAGACTCCTAGGGGCGTTCAGGAAAATGGACCATGGTTCTGTATTCCTCACATTAGAATCCACAAAAAATAGGGATCCATTTTGAAAAAACGCTCCATGTCCTGAAAGACCCTCGTTGTGAGCAGACCGTGGTGAACAAAATTGGAATCTGATTTCCACATGAAGGTAAAAGAAAGCTCGAGATCTTGCCCTAGGGAAAAGCGCTCCTTCAGAGCAGGAGCAATATGCCTGAGACACTCGTCGAAAACGTGCGCGCACAGCCAACGCCCCTTAGAGCTCAAAATAAAAGCTCATTTATTCCCTATTGGGCTGAAATGAGCAAATTTAGCCTACATGCCTGCCCCATCAAACGCCTTCCTCTCACCACATATATTGCCGGGTAATGAAAGCAGCATCGGACAGCTTATGCTCGATAGCTTTCCGAGGATGTTCATGTGAAGCGTTGCGTCCTGCTGAAAGCCAATTACAATACGATGGAAGATTTGCAATGAAATATTTATTTTAGATCCTAGCAATCGAGAAAAATTCCAGATGATCCTCAACGAGCAGCCATTTTGAGGGCGTAAATCCGATTGTTCTCCATATCATCACGAACCATCTTTCCGAGAGCCTGCAAAACAATAAGGTCAGTTGCCTGAGAACCGAATGCGACTCTGATTACGCTTTCAATCATTTCAAACCCGAGCAATATGTCAAACAGGCCATTTGTCGTGAATTGAGCGCGCTACACGAGCCGTGTAACAATTTTTCATGGTGTTTATGTTCCGCTGAATGGAGAGATACCTGGTTAGCGACGGTTTTCACTATCATTCCCTTGAGATCCATTGAAACCACGTATTCGTAGATGGACGAGTTCTCTGGATCTTCTGGATTTGGTGCGTACCAGCCAGCGGCGACATGAACAAATCCTCTGAAATGGAAATACGATGCATACATGGTACGAAGTTGGCCGACTCACAGTCGTAGCCCAGAACTCGGTAAAAAGGACCGTTATTAAGCCTCGCTGGTCTGGCATTCGGCCCTTGTAAATTCATTTTTGCTACTTCCACGAAGCAGTTCGTGAGGGGGGGGAGAGCTGCTTGAGGTTTGAATATAATCCGGTTCAACACAAGCGAAGGTTCAAAGTTCTACAGGCCAAACGTCGAAGAGAGTTCAGGTTGTTACATCACAAGAAAGGAAACAATGCCTAATGACCAGCGAGACCCATTGCAAATCAAAATTCGTACGAAATTAACGGGCCAAAACAGAAGTCAAAAACAAACGGCTTTTTAATTATATTAGGTTGTCTGATAAGTAGTGCCGGTTTTTTTGAGCTTTTCCGAGCATTTACTCCTAATTCCCCAAGTTTTTTACATAATGCCAAATACCATTCGGAAGAGAATTGTCTGCTCTATAATAGCTGTGTTTTCCTTCCACACTGCAAGGTTTCTTAAATTTCTATACCTGCAAGATAGGGAGGTCCAGTCGACGAAGAATAGCCAAACCGACAACTAGCCCTAACTCTATGTTCCCCTAGGAGGAATCAGCCAATGATTGACCGTCAGCTTAAAGGCAAAGTTCGGGATTTTGGCGAAATTTAGGTTTTCCCCGTCAAATATGCAGCAGTACGCAAGGGCAGACCATGTGCAGAAGTGGCGGGGCGATTTGACAAGGTTTAGGCGCTAGGAGCCTAGGTTGGAGCATTGGCGCCGCCCCAACCCCATTGAGCCCGCCCACTTTTCCATGCGACCTTCCAAACAACCACATGGAACACTAGATGTTAAGTTGTTATTTGGAAGGTCGTAGAGGAATATTTAGCGAATCGCAACTGCGAAAACCAACATCAAAGCCTATATTAAGACCATTATCGAGAACCTAGTCATTCATTCTAGTGATAATCAAATTTTTGAGATAGGAAAAAAACAAAAAAGTACAGGTAAATAGAAAAAATAGCGAAATTAGAAGGCAATCACTTTTTCATTGCTGACTTTTTGTAGCCGTGTCGGTTGCTGGCATAAAGCCAACAGTTGCTGTGGACACGTCCAGACACGTAATTCTCCCAGCCCTGGCTTCTAAGCGTCTAACGAAGAGAAATTGCTTATTTTGGACTTTTTTGGAAGTACTTCCTGCTTTTTTTCTTTAGCTTCGATTCACTTAGCACCCAGTACTTCATAGTTAGTTAAAAAAGTAAGTCCACGTTTTATCCCGGAGTTTGCCTCAACCACAACCTTCTCTAAGACACTGGCTGCTATGAAGCTTGCCAACACAGATTCGCGGTACTCAGCTTTTCCAGACTTTAGGTCTTTTTGCTCAACCAGAAATCTCCGCTACGGGTCAAAGCACCTTTTTTCTTGAAATTTTAATCTCCGAGAACATTGAAAAGTCAGTGGTCGGGTGTAAGAAAGATGTCATGGTCCAAGTGTAGAAATGTATTGCCTGGATTGGAACTGTTTTATCTACTCGGGGTAATTTTTTTGAAAGAACTGGTTGTCTCTTCATGGGAAACTGAACATTACTTATGCGCAGCCTAAAACTCGATCTGATTTCCAACGAATGTGAAATCAAAGCAAATGCGCAAATAGGGCAGGAAATGCGCTCTCGAATGATATATCACTCAGTGTGAAAGAATGGTGCTTTAGAGGAAGAATTTCAGTTCAAAAATCGCTATACCTTATGATTGACCACAAAACCGAATTTTAAAAGAAATTACGGCAAAGCTTTTCCGACATTCTAACAGCGAAATATTTCGAAGAGGTCGTTACCAAGTTGAGGGCTCATCATTGGTTAAATCCTCCTAGAGGAAGATAGAGTTGGAGCTAGTTGTCGCTTTGTCAAATTTTCTTCGGCTGGACCTCCCATTTCGCAGGTTTGAAAACCCTGCAACAAATGTGGAAGAAAAGCACAGCCGCTCATAGAGCAGACATTTCTCTCTTGAGTGGTATATGACATTGTGTGTAAAAAGTTGGGAAATTATGAGAAAATTTTCCACTTGAAAAAAACCGCACTACTTATGGGACAAAATAATACAAGTGTTGAATAGTGTCGGTGCAGCGGATCAAATAATGATTAATTCAGCGCTGATCTTACGACTATGTACGCGATAAGTACCAGAACAAACTGCGTTCGCGCCAAGCGAATTATAAATCATAAATAAAAATCAAGAATTGGTAATGTGCCTAGGACATAAGAGGTGGCCTAGCGACGTGGACCAGACCAAAAGCCTATCTCCCAAGAGAACCTCAAAATTGTTACTTCATTCGGTTGAATGACATTGCATAGAACGATCGCTTAGGTCTTGAGGTTTTTGTATCAAACCTTTCTCGAACATGCTCACAGAGTCAGTTGTGCGTTGCGCAGTTCCCAATAAGAGTGATCGCATCTGATTTTCAGAAGGTAATGTGTTCGAAGAGTTTGTTTTCAATAATTTAGGGAAAGTTTGATAGTAAGCAGGAAGTGATCAAAAATGATGGGGTTCGCCTTTTTATCCTCTCGACGGCCGCCGTGTTGGGATGGAAAGGTGAATGGATTTGGAACGTGTCAACTGTTTACGGAACCCATTCCTATAAAAAACAACCATGTTGGTGAGGATGGCGGTGGATGTGGTCGTCTGACAGGCTCCCCTAAAGGCTGGTAATGGTGATCCTACTGTTGAAGTATCAATTGCCTCCGACACTATGCTCTTTCGTGTCTTGCCTTGGTTATCACCGTCTCGTGAGTATTCATATTTAGAGCGTTTCCAGCGGTTCATTTCACTTCTTCATTAGCAACTTAATTAATTTCTGAGGTCTCATTTTGGTTATCATGCTTCTTCGCAATGCTTCTAAGAGCGCAACTTACTCAGGCTGAGGGGGAGCCTCTGTGAGGTCAACAGAGAAAAGAACGAACTTCGGAGAGAATGAGAAGAGTTACACACCCCGACGTTCCGTTCTTCTCTGAGGTTTAGGTTGGCTCTTAAGCCTAGCGAAAGCTTTCTGTAACTCAGACACAATATTAGAAGCCACAATGCGCCCTTTTAAATCAAACCATCTGTCGTTAAACTTCTGCAAGACTCGTGTATAGCATACAGAGACGACTTAGGGAAAATTTTCGATTTCTTTCGACTTCGAAATGTCTCGATTTCTCAAGCTCTTGTTGGCTTATGCTGTTTTTTGTGTAATAGAGCTATTTTCGATTTTGCTGTAAAAGTAAATGAAGCGGCTCATCGGAGCTATGGCAAGGCGTCTTTTCATCCTGAAACTTTTATTGAGTTGCACCTACAAAGTGTTCAGGAACGCTCTGTTCAGAACCGTCTCAAGGTGAAGAGATCACCTTGAGACGGTTCTGAACAGAGATTTGAGGTACCATCAGATTTGAAGGGTCATGGCGGGTGACCTCTTCTTGAACAGTTGGAAACATTTAGTTGCACGAATTGGCCAAAAGTACTATGGCCATAATAGTTCGAATCTGTCTACTGGTGTAAACCTGATCTGCAAGGATTTGGAGCCTGCAGAAGCGCTCAATCTCTATCTACTCTCGAACTCTATCTACACTCTAGGGTTGGTCTTAGAAGAGGCCGAGATTTTCACCACGACATCTGCTTGCGGGGCACGATGGAAGGCTCTCCTATGCGCTGAAGTTCCTGGATCGAAGCTACAGGGTAACTTTAGATGTGAACATTGAACCTTACTCCTTAGTAGGCAGTGAAATCATCTTCTCAATCAGGATTTGAACTCATCAGTCATCCGTCAGATCCGAAGTTTTCCCTGGATTTCCGTTATTTGCTCCCATCTTGTAGAATAACTGAGGTAGAGTCGTGGCTAATAAGGCGAGTTTGCTTCGGTAGGACTAGTACAACTGCAGCGAATTTCGAAATTTACTAACCTAATACTTCCTGAGGCTCTTGAAAAGTCACAAACTTTTGAATTATTATTTCAGAGTCCACATTTGACCGTAAACACACACCCACACACAAACGACGAGGCTCCTGGAGAGCACCAAACTGGCAAAAATTACGCTTAATTATTCACCTGACGGCATCCTTGCCCGAAGGAATCGAGTCGACGTTGCACGATCGGCCGGCAAGAACGAATCCGTCGTCGATCTTTTTCTTCATTCTCCCAACAACGAATTCGCGACTCTTCACCATGAATTTATCATTAGACGCATACTGAAATCATCATTCTTTCGATGTAGGATTCACAAAGGAATACCTGCAACTCGACCAGCTTTTGGCATTCAAAATTGCTTTTTTATGGCCACAGTTGCTGATACTTGACAGAGACTTTTTTCAAAAGGGAGGGCGATTTCGCAGCGTAGGCTGGAACAAACTATGCAGTATGCACTGGTAGCTTAGAGCTGAATTCCTTGAAAAGGTTGAAGGTCGAAGAAGGAGAAACTCAAGACGTTCCCGCGGCACCATCGACGCGGCACGCCCACTCACTGGCTAACATAGCGCATGGTCGTGTAACACAAGCTTTGTAATTGCCCTCCCCTCCGGCAGCTCGCACTAGCGTTAAAACCGCAGGTTTTGGCGCGTGAGCGCGAATCTCCAGCTCGCACAACTTTGAGCAGCAGTCGGGAGCTGACGCACAGGTAAAGAGGCTATCCTGGTTTCCCAGTGGCAGCTATCCAAAATGACAGTAGCGTCGCAGTCGTTACCGGTCAAACGTCGCTCCGGTATAGTTGGCGAGTGTTTGTCGCACATTTTCTCCTCGTTGAGAGGGATGCACGAGAAAACGAGAATTGGGTAGCGGGCAAAGCCATGCGAAATCGAAGACACAAAGTTATTGCGAGCACAGAGCTGCGCTGTGTGTCTAGGCGTGGCTGTTGTGCTGGCCTACACACCTCCTCCACACTCGAACCCTGACTGCGAAATTGTTTCGCGTGTTGCCGGTTACGGGTACGCAGGCGCCGGAAAGGAAGCATTTATATTCTACAGATCTGTATTCGCTTTAGGCAGAGAAGCGTTGAGCTCTTTGAAGAGGCGCACAACGTTAGTCGCGTCAATGACGGAAATCAGTGGCAAAACGTGGTCCCGTTTCTCGAGTTGTGAGTCGTTTTTCTGGTCTCTTCTTCATCCCGGAACCAGTTAACACCTCTGCCTCAACTCTAATGGGTTGTCGTCAGATTTTTAGACTTCCGCCTTTGAGGGCTCAGTAACACAATTATTGCTAATCACGCCGGGTTCAGTTTGTGGTTGGAAGTGCTACTGTGTTGAGGATATATCTATCCGGGGTGTTAAAGCCGGTCATTCGCCAGATCTTAATCAAGAGAGATCAGATTGACTTTTCATTAATACTGTGCGAATCACAATAAGTAGTGTGGCAACAGCTGAGAAGTACATAGAGATGGTCGCGTTAAGAATATGTGTTTTGCCTTAATAAATTTTTAATAATTCTCATGTCACGAACAACAACACCAACCAATGAACCAAAATTGCGTGCTCCTGTTTTGAACAACTGATTCTGAATGGATGACTGTCTTCAGGAAATGCCTTGTATCGATCGGAGAAGGTGGACGACGACAATTTTTAGCGTACGTCGGAAGTTCTATGAATTATTCTTTCGGTCAGGATGTCATGTGCTGACGGAACCGGCTACTCAGAAGGTATCAAAGTCGTTGCTCTGCTTTGGCACATTAGAGAGCATATAGTTTCCTATTTTTCGATTTCTGTTTTGGCTAACGTATATCCGCAACATGGGGGGTTTGCACTTTTTTGCATCAATTTCATTTCGAACAGGATACAGATTGACGCCTTGATGAGGCAGCTCTTGGTCCAAGCAAGCGACCTGCTGTGTATAGAGTTCAACAGCAACTGCTACCCCAATCACTTTCAAGTACAATCAATTCGTTACTATGTCGTGTGCAATACAAAACGATGACCGTTTGTTCTGATGCGATGCGGATCCAGGAGTCGGTCTCAGCGGTCCATCTGCCAACCACGACGTCGCTTCCACGTTGATCATGTATCCTTTTCTAATGACCTCCCACGGAGGACAAAAAACTCGTTTTTGTGGAAGTCTGGGACGCTTCTAGCGCTTCAGCGTGCACGTTGCTCGCTGTCACTAAGGAGATTTCAACGCATTCTCCACACCAAATTGCCTCACTAATTGAGCCTAAAAGCTTCCATACCTAGGGTTGATGCGGTCGGCTCGCACTCTTCCTTGCCTAACGACATTACCTCGGCCTTGAAAGCAACGAAATATTAGCTGTAATCTGCCTGGCAGGAGGCCGAGCGTTGCCGTTATGAAACTTATGAACCTTATCGATTTAATCAGCTACAACTGTTCTTGTTTTGAAGGCGGTCTCAAAATGCACACATGAAGCGAAGTTTTTAGACTCCCAGCGTGCCGCCGCAAAAACCGAAATTTTCGGTAACAGAAACTCATTGGTTTCCATGACACGTAATATGTCATACCCGTGCTAGGAGCGAAGAAATGTTCTTTCGAACAAGTAGTATTGCATTGTGAGGCATTGGCGTTTTTTTGTAGCAAACGGCAAACATTGTCACTAATGCTGATGGCATGTCTTCTCGCGCATAACATTTTAGCAGTACTATGCTTGCGAAACGATTTCGCCAAGGAATCTAGAATCAGGTGGTTCGGACACGTCATGCAATTCTGTGATAACCGTTGGACCAGAGTGGTTACTGACCGGATCCCTCGGGACATTATAAAGGAAAACACCTTGCGACTGCTGGGCCGGCGCCCGGATGGCCAGACTTTCTTTCACGGAATGCTCTTGAACGAAGGTAAGAAAAGGCTACGTGTCCCTCATGCAAGGAAGGACCCACTGAACCCTGCTTAGCCGCGACCGCACAGGGCGACGCAATGAGAGACATGGTGGCGCGCCGCGCCTCAAGTCGATTCGATGATCACGGGAAACAGTGTTGGTACGGGTGATCCATGCGGTTAAGGTTTAGGCGCTGCAGAACCAAAAGTTGTGGTAGTTGTACTTCACATTTCTTCGATCAAACGGAACCTTCCTTTTCTTTCAAGGCGAACCCCGGGATTAGCCCTACTAGAAGGAAGGATGCTGCGTGGAAACTTATAGTGTCCTTCCCTACAGAAAGCGTACCACACAATAAAAGCGCGTTTAGGCACTAATCCGTTAGGTGTGCAACCTCGAGCCACTTTTGCAACGACTTCCCACCGCCTCACCTTTGATTATGCGGAGATCGCCCTCTTGCCATGGAATGTTATCTCGCGCACGGTATTCGGTCTTTTTCTTGATCGTTTTTATCTCGCCCTCGTTTTACATTCCGAATCTTACTGGACAGTCAAGGCCTTTAATTGAGCGTTCGATGGCTCCTCTTGCTTTCATTTCCACTTTTAGTCCATTCGCAATCCATCCATCACTGTGGTGCGCTCTTATACACCAGTTCCATTCCGGGGTTTGCATTTAAAGGCAAAATTCAAGCTTAAATTGATTAGGTAATTCTACTCAAATGTGATGTAGGGGCGGGAGGGTGACCGCCATTGAGAGAAAAAGGAAGGAAAATTCCTGAAATACACAGGAAATACGAGCCTTTTGCTCTACGTTGCGGAGAAGTTCAAAAGGCCGGCAGGGAGATGAGAGATAATGTGAGCGCGGAGAGCGGTAGAGAAATCCGAGAAGAGAGAGCATAGCAGATCAGCATTGCGACGCAGACAAAATATCGAGCGGTGGGCGGAGCGTGTCGCAACAGGAGGAGCGTGTCAAAGTCCTTGGCCCCTAGCGCCTTAGTGACGCATTTGGATGCGGGAACTTGGCGAGTCGCCTGCAGCTGCGTCCCATGCACTTCTAGCCACTTTAAGGGCTTATTAGGTGGGTCTGAGCCCGAACTTTGCCTTTAAGGTAGGTTTTCGACACCACTGCGGTTTGGAAGGATGGACCTTCCGCAATACATTGGACCCGGTTATGTGGCTCAGTATATAAAAAATGACTAACGCCAAGCTCGAGCAATTGAGAAAATGAATATTTTCGCTATTCTCGAATATACACACAGACCATATGTTATGTAAAGATTGCACAACTCACATGAGCGACGTCAATATCATCGGTGAGCCGCCTCACACGTTCACCGAATTTCATATTGTCATTGTAGTCTTTGATTTTCACCAGCTCATTCCAGTGGGAATCGACGAGCACTGTAGCTGGTACAGCAACTATCGTCTGAAAGTACAGCGTTCGCACACCAGCGAAGTCAATCTTTACTGGATTCCTGGGAGGAGTAAACGCTGGCTTGCACATGATCTCAGTTCAGAACTGTGTAGCTCAAAGAGTAGATCTCTTTGAGCTACACAGTTCTCAAAGAGTCAAAGAGTAGAAAGGGATAGTGTATCCCGAAAGTGTAGCCCCCCAATTTCTGCGACTGACGAAGGTGTTACACAGCGATAGCAAAAGATTTCAAAGGTATTCCTTTTTGAACTGTTTTTTGGGAATATTTGGAATCTGAAGCTTTGTGAAGTTCTGGAAGTTTTTAAATAAAGATGTTCGTGCCTCTTTGTGCTATACAACCTAATATTTGCTTTCAGAGTAAGTACGTCTTGAGTTTTTTTTTGAATTCAGGTTGCTTTTCCCCTCATATGTGCTTAAAAGCTCCCAGACCGATGTTCTCTGCCCAGTACGATGACCGAATCTTTATCTTCTACGAAATACGCCATTAACCCTGCCCGCCAGTGAGAAGAAGGCAATAACTCCTACTTGCCGCACTCATTAAAGGAGGGTGATTCCATTCCATTCATATCGCGGAGCCACACCTCGGCGCTCACTGAAGTTTAATAGCCTCATCGGAAAAAATTTGTGTCAGTAACACCCTTAACATAGTAGGCAGTGTGAAAGACTTGACCGCCATAGTAAAAATTACGTCGGGAACAGGGTCAACCGTCACGTTGGACAAATTTCGAAAATTTTAAGACCCCCCACGGTCAACCTACCGTTGGGGACTTTTTGGAAATTTTTTCACAACACCAGTTCCCGGAGGTTACCATAAGATCCACACGTTAACAGAGCCCCCAATACGACACTATTTGATTTGAGAAAGTTGCACAGCCAACCCCAACACATTTCCCTGCGCAAATAGCGTCTAGCGGCTGGGTGGTAAATATTTATTATAACGTGGAACAGGAATTTTTCTATCGCATTCATAGCGGTAAGAGTAAATAGACCCCGCCGCGACCCCGTCATTGTGGTGTAGGGATGCGGCTTCTACCATGCGAATGGACCCCTTGTTTTCGCGATAGAGACAAAAGCGAAGGCGATTGGTTCATGAATGAATCCGTTAGTGATGGCAGTTTTGCTTTTCCGACTGATGCTTGCGCGACGTCCCGAAATGGAAACCGCAGGTATTAACCCATTCGCGACCGCGCAGGATTGCGCAATAGCAGCAGCGTCAGGAGATTTTTCTTCAATAAAATTCGAGTGGAGGGAGATTTCCTCTGCCCAGGGCTGGCGTAGATGAGCGAGGGTATGAAGATTCTTTTCATGGAAGAAAACTTTCCAAATTTCCATTTCAAGCCCTGCAGCCACAGTAATGCCATTGTCCCGAGTGAGAGCTTTGTCAGCCACCGGTGGCTGACATTGTCACGAATGGGTTAATGAACGCTATTACCATCAGGACCATCAGTATCCCATAGATGGCTTCTGCCGAAAACTTATGTCTAAAAGGTATATTGCTTGAGCTTTTTTGACTCACTTTCTGACACTCAGAGAGCCTCTTAGGAAAAATGATTCGTTACGTGTTTCGTGCATGTGCCCCTATCTCATGCAAAAACCAGATTTTTTTTTCAAAATCCCTGCACGACCTTAAAGACCTCCTGGTGAGGGTGCGCTTAATAATGCCCATCCACCAATGACTTCATCGAAACCTCATCAGCCCCCCCCCCGCCCCTCTCCTTCAGCCATCACGACCGCTGTCTTAACCGAATACGAGTCGAATGCCAAGTAGATTATAGAGCGAACTAGAAAGAACACTCTCGAGAAAAATTTACAAAATTGAATCCCGATAGGCAAAATGCTTTCGAATAATGCGCTGTCACTGGTGGGGTCTGCGAATTTTCCATATCTATTCACTTCAAATAAAGTTTTCTTACCTTTGCAGCGAAGTGTCGAAGTCCATCGATATCTTTGTAATGAACTGTGACATGATCATTACTGCAATCGACTTTCCAGCCTGTTCGCTCCACGTACCCTGAACAGGGACGGTAAGTGTGTCAAAGCGGGACAGTTTTGGGCCAATCTTTTCATAGCAATCTCTTCATAATCGGATTTTCACATGATGCAGGGTTAACCTTCTGTCTTCCAGACTTAGATGGCCGCGTCATATTTGGTGATTTCACTGGCAATTTTCGAATTTAAAATGTTCAACTAAAAATTTGCCAAGCTTACCATTGTATATTCCAAGCCCTGCAGCTTATTACACTCGAGAAAAGAATTGAATGAATGCAGTCAAGGCTTCAGCATTTATAGTGTTCAAATTTTATATATAGGGCATAGACAACTATATTCCATTGCATTCCCAATGTTCGACCTGATTTTCTTATAATTGCACTTTACAATGTTGTTTACTGTGATGCAATTGCTCTGCAAATCATATCAACTCGCATAACGTAGTAAAGTACACGGTCATACAGTTTCCACAAATCGATATATTGATTTT
>MU884701.1:0-14005 GCA_036418205.1 Ostertagia ostertagi | reverse complement strand
GGTACCCAAGGCGATTCCCCAAAACCTTAGCCGATAAGATTTTTTGAAAGCCTCGTGTGCAGTTCAACATAAGAAAAGGTAAAAACCTCACTTCTTTCACTTACCTGACTCCTGTTTAAACGGGAGATATGAGGCGCTGTTGACCTGGTTGGGTTTGCCCGCAAAGTTTGGGAGGCACTCCTTTTTGAAGCGCTATACAAGCAGTTTTTGCCAGGATATTCTACCCAGAAAAGACAGGTCAGATTTGCTGAGCGTATTGAGAACAGAGGTCGTATTAGGAGCACGGGTGATAGGCAAGGTGGTGATGGCGATCAAATTGATGTGTTATTCTGCTCGAGAATTAGAGAAGAATTGCAAAAAGGGTTGTTAGTGGGAAAAGCAAAAATCATCATAGAAAATATTGAAAAAAAATTATTAGGTCGACCGTGGTATACCGGAGAGACATAGCGCTGCGAAGAGAGGGAAAAGTACGAGAACCCACGTATGTGTGAATGACAAGAACGGCAGCGGCCGCAGCCGTTAGGCGAGGGCATTGGCTCCTATGTCACGCACTTTTAACCGCAGCAGTATCATCACCTTGTGGTTAGGGGTTCCGCTAGCATTACTTTTTTTATGGCTACCGGTAATCAGTTACCACATTTAAAACGAGTGTCGGGTAGACTTCTATCGTTTAGAAATGAACTTCCATGCAAGTGACTTGAGTTACCAAATACTACATAGAAATACGGGATTAGAACGCAATGGCCATGTATAGAAGTGGAGGCCGCCAAAGCCTTTGAGAGCCTTTGTGCTATTAATCAAGTGAAGAAAATATGGGCTGCAAACGACTTCGACTTGAAAACCACCAATCCGCGCTATCAATTCTACCCTAAAGTCAACATATTTTTTCCGTAGTGAGAGATGAGCTGTAGCTCCAGTGCCGGAACTCGTCTTGGAAGAAACATATCCATCACAGTGCCAAGACGATGTCTCTGGCTGTGTGAAGGGTGCCCACAAGATTA
Organism: Ostertagia ostertagi; assembly: GCA_036418205.1. Taxonomy (NCBI): domain Eukaryota; kingdom Metazoa; phylum Nematoda; class Chromadorea; order Rhabditida; family Trichostrongylidae; genus Ostertagia; species Ostertagia ostertagi. The sequence goes on along the minus strand of MU884701.1, from coordinate 13,004 downwards.
GCTTCTTCCAAAGGGAGAACCATACCAGAGATTAGTGGACTCCAAATGCTCTTCCAGAGCCTGACGACCACAAAGTAAGACTGCCTCACGGTAGGCCTTTTATTCCAAGTTTTTTTTCCTAAGCCAAGGCAGAGATGGGATTATTATTGTCTGGTGCGCTTCGCATTGAAGTCAGACAGCACCCAATTGCGCTCTCAGGGGAACAACTTTCGCCAGAGTTCATCATGCCCACTGTTCTTGTCGACTCAATTAAATGGGATTGGACTTGTCAGAAGGAATGAAAACATAGCCTTGAACTTTACTGGGACCGAGCTGAACTCGAATTTGATGAGTCATTTCATAGTGAAGAACAGAAAGAGTGCTTGGAGTTTGCTTTTGATATGCGCAGCGCATCCCATTTCGGGATCAAAGCACTCTTCAAAGGGCAGTGGATTAACGCTAAGTTCAGCCAGTGCTCGTTAAGGATTCCATGCTTCTTCGGCCACTGTGACCCCACACAATCGAACTTATGCCACACTGTCAGCTCCCTGGAGTCCCTCCCCCACAAGGCACGCTGTCCTCTTTGGGATTTGAAGCTAAACCAGGAGCCGTACTGCAAAATTGTATGTGTTTCAGCCATTCGTGGCAGAACCACGGCGAGAAATGCAGAAACAAATGGAAGATGACCGCCTCCACTTGTTTCTTGGTGAAACGTGGCATTAGTGGCAGTTGTCCAACGACAATTTGAACAAGTGACAGTTTTCTTGGTTTTTCTCTTTTTTTTTTCAAAAAACGCTTTTTTATTGTTTTTTTCTTATTCTGGAGAAGCATGTTAAAGGAATCTTCCGCGGAAAAAGCTCCGCCTCCATTACCACAGAAAAACGATACCCCTTAGGCCCCTAGCCTCATGAGCATAGCAAAAAGAACGGAACATAAGCGTTAGTTTCTAATCCTACACACAAGACAAAATGATCACTCTTTCCGTGGAAGATTCCTTTAAGGTATCGTTTTCTGTGGTAATGCGGAGCTTTTTCCGTGGAAGATTCCTGATGTGGCGAGATGGAATATTGCGGTTTGTCTATACGATCCCCATAATAGGTAGTGACATGGGTATTAGCAGCCCGCCACCACATCGTACTCGGAGATCTAATTGTGTGTCATTCTCTTCCAAGCCCTTACAAACTTCAGGATTAAGTGATGGAAGTACTGCTACGATTCCGAGTGGATGTCGAAGTGATGATAATACAGTCCGCGAAGGCTCGAGTAGGATCGAGTGAGCGTGTTAGTTTGGTCGAATTTTGCAAGAGGTGCAAAGAGATACATAAGAGGAGAGAGATTAAAATGTTTTCACTCTGACAAACACCGAAACTCCTTCTGATGTCACGCGTGGTATGGACGGAGAGACACAGTGAGGCAGGAGAGGAAATATGTACGAGAGCCGTGTGTGAGAGGGGCAGACAACTAGCATGCTGAGAAGAGTGTACTGGTAGCCACGGTCAGGGCAAGGCTTACGCCTCACGAACTTTTGAGACACGAGATCCGACAATCACCTGTGCTTAAGAACCTGCACTTATCACAGTGATCATTGCTGATAGGATCTAATCGGCGAACCCGTGCTTGTCAACCCTTTGAAACACTAAATGATTCGCAGTACGCAGCGTGATCGTGGGACACATCTCTTTTGGCGCGCCGCAGAATTCGCGTCAAAATGGGTAAATGGTCATAGGCACTTTACATCAAATAATGCTTTTTTGGATTTACTATTAAACTGTGGTTATAATATTATAATATATTGTTGTAAAAAATAGGAAGTCCGAAGGGGCTGGTTTTTGAAACGTGGAAGGATAAAAACCTTAAAGGAATCTTGCGCGGAAAAATCATGATTCTATTTCAGCCATAAATCACTGGCTTGAGACTCATTATCCACGATAATAGTGAAAAGAACTGAAGTATTGCTTTCGTTTTGATTAGAAATTCGAAAACTCGAAAAGGCTGCTACGCGTTCGAATTGCCCACGGACGTCTTTCACGAATGCTGGCGACGGGGATGCTCAAACTTGGTTCTTGGAGTGCATTCACTAGAAGCTCTTTCTGGCCTTCTGCTTCGTTGCATTCACATCTTACACTTCTACTCCATCCTATTCCATCGATCGATTTGTCTCCACTCTCCGAAATCGCGCGCTTTAACCCGATTCTCTCATTGCGTCGCCTGGTACGTAGCCGGCCAAACGCCGTCTTCTTTCCATGCCTCGCCTGGCTCTGCCTCCTGGTCCTTCGATGGTCCATAACGTGTAGTTTTTGTACGTTTGTTTCTCTTCAGAAACCGAATCTTCATGCGTGAAACTTTGTGTGCTATTTCCAGTGATCACAACTGACATATTCATGTTAGGAAAGAGTGCAAGAATTTTCCGCGCAAGATTCCTTTGATGTCTAAGTAGGATTTTTGATAGCTGAGACTCTAGACCGCTACGTGCATTCAAAGGCCTATAAAAAGTTGAAAACAAAGCCTTGAAAGGTGTATTTAATTAGTATGGCGGGCAGAGGCTAATGCTAAAAATGCTACAGTCTAAGACTTTATATAACATCTGAGATTGAACATTTTTATATAAAAGTGCTGGCATAGGATGTGGGAAAGGTGGCTAAAAAACTGGTATGTTTATATAATTAACCCAATTCGCGACGCGCAGGATTGCGCAATAGCAGCGGCGTCAGAAGATTTTTCTTCAATAAAATCCGAGTGAAGGGAGATTTCCTCTGCCCAGGGCTGGCGTAGATGAGCGAGGGTATGAAGATTCTTTCCATGGAAGAAAACTTTCCAAATTCCATTTCAAGCCCTGCAGCCACAGTAATACCATTGTCCCGAGTGAGAGCTTTGTCAGCCACCGGTGGCTGACATTGTCACGAATGGGTTAGGCAAAGAGTAGTATTTTAGGGTGGCAGCCACCACTGGGTGCTATTGTCCCACGCGCCCGACACAGTGGCCCACCGGTGGGTGCTGGTTGTCGCCGGGTTTACACAGACCACCTCGAGTTGTTGTGGCCCAAATATATATTCGACGCCTGACTGTTTCATTAAAAGCTTGATGCATGGCGTATTAGGAAGGGCCCGCTTACAAGCCCTCCAATGGGTTGTGCATGCGAATTCGTAGGAAAGAAGAAAGTAGGAACTTTTCGTTCGAAGAGTGCAACTGCGAGATGCTCATGGAAAGGTCTACTCTACAGAAAAGAAGTAGAATAGGTAATCATGGAAGTAATTGCCTAAACGTCGGCTTTTGCATTTGTCTTGCCTAGAATGAGTAAGAAAGGATGTTGCGATAGACGACGCTATAAAGGGATATCCATCCCATATGACAGAAGGCCAACGAGAACTGCTTGCAGGCTACATTGAAAAGGTGACTGATGTTTAAACTAAACAGCTGTCAGCAATGATGGCTATCCTTCATATGTGATGGTATTTTTATTCCATTAACTAATGATAACATACATTTCTTGTCAGGATGACCGTTAATGTGAGCATTCCTGTCTTGTGGCTTGAACGACATAAAGAAAAGTGTTCCGAAGTGAACTCATGGTTCCTCAAGCCCATCGGATCATCTCTGGCTTTAGTGCTTTCAAGAGCTGGGATGACTGTGTGGGATGATGTGAGAGCATATCCGTTATTCAAAGCAGGAGGGAAGACCGAATGCGTTTTGCAGCCCTCGGCCCACAGAGGAAGGGGTATATTAGAAAGGGGCACTGTCCACAAAGGGCGCGGCGTCAGCTGAAAACCCTGAATATCGACCGGTCAATACGACACAGGAAGGTCTTCCAGGCGTGAAAGATTTTGAAACGGTCTTTTGCAATGATATATGCTGGCCCCTTGAATACCAGAAAGGAGGTCCCTAGTTCGATTCCTCGTGGTAACAAATTTTTGCATTTCGAGTTGCCAAAATTCGCGCAAAATGGAGTTAGAACCAACCAGAACAATCAGAACTCCATTTTGCGCGAATTTTGGAACGTCAACTCGAAATGCAAAAATTTGTCACCAAGAGGAATCGAACTAGGGACCCTTTTCTTTTCTGGTATTCAGAGGGCCGTTCAGGAAAAATTAAACATGGTTCTGTGGTCCCGCACTGCCGCCTATATCATGCAAGCCGTTTTCAAAAGCTTTGGTCACGCCTGAAAGACATCATGGTAAGGCTTCATATCCTCCACGATCGGGTCATTGTATCAGAACTTTCCTGGGAGACTGAATATTTGCGTGTGTCGGTGGCCCCCTCAAGTTTTTCTATAGACATCGCACTCAAGAATATCACTACGATTGAGTGAAGTAGAATTTGGTGGCGCATGACCAGCGAGATAATCGACCTACAGTATATAATTCTTTTTATTTATTGTGGCCACACTTCGTCTCTATTAGTCAAACCTAACCGCAAGAGGCGGTACGGTGCACCGCTGGGATCAACTTTCACCAGAGCCTAGTAGGCCTTCCATTTGCAGATTCTTCGAATGGTTGCCCGATTTCAGATTTATATGCCTAAAACTTTGGAGTAGACCGCAATGGGGGCTCAGCTCCTTGGTGCATATGACTCAAAGGCCTACCCACGTCAATCACATTAACCTCTCTTAATGTATTTGAATGTGAAGCAGCAGATGTTCAGCACATAGAGATTGCGGTTAACGACCCCGAAGAAGATTTAGTAATTCATTTGTGTCACTACATGAAGGAAATAGCGGCAACATCAAAGCTCTCGACTCAGCCAAACCCAACACACTTGTAAAAGTAAGGCCGTGTTCGCCTTAATTCAGCGTTTTATACCTACATTCTCAGAAAAAAACCTATGCCGTAGAGACCAAAGGCACGGCTCGCGATCAAACTGGTGTGTGCTTTCACTAGAATATGAAGAGATGCGTGAAGAGGACACGATTGAGCAAAAAAGCCAAAGGGATTGGAAGACACTGGGACGCGTTTCGGGACTCTTCTCTCCCTGTGAGCCGACCCGGTGCAGACGCGACCATGGCACGACGGCTGGACTCAACGCGGTGAAGAGTGGGAATACGCTAGAGGGCGAACGTGCCTTGCGCGAAAGAGTGAAATTGGCAGTGTTCGCAGCAGTCAGGACATGACTCAAAGCGTATGTTTTGCTTAAATTTCTGATAAGGCACAGTGTCCCTATCCCTGTGTTAAAGGCAAAAGTCGGGCTCAATAAGGGGTATTATGGCGATTGAAACTGAGTATAGAGATGCGAAGTGGAACGACAGTGGAGAAAAAACTGAGAAAACCGTCGACAAGGCCGTTAACAAAACCCTCTTTCCCACTAGCAGTGAAGGAGGCTGGCTTGGGAAAGAGGCACGTACAAACAAGTTTTCTGGAGATGTCAGTCGTTCTATCGGTTGATACGGCAATCAACCTAGCTGATTTCACACGTTATGCCAGCCACGCACCACTTCCGGAGGTGGGCGGTCCTGGATTGACGAGGCGGTCCCGGATTGAAACCGACGGCCCCGGGGCCTAACGACGTTTTTCAAGGTTGCTGCAATGTGTGCAGCTACTCACGTACAACCTCCGGGCACGGGAATTACTCCTCTAGCGCGGCTGAGCCCGACCTTTGCCTTTAACACGTTGTGTCGCGTGAGTCGGTTTTTTAGGCCTCGGGACAGGCGCGATTTTGCCAGCGCGGCCGCCTCACTTCACATCTGTAATTTTTTACAGAAAATATACAATCCATGAATGGCAAAATCATTGCAGCAACATTCGATGAATAGGAGGTAATCGGGGATTTAGTGGTGGAATTTCTTCGAAAACTTGCAGTGCTGAAGACAAAGCAGTTTTTACTCTTTCTATTTGTAACGGACGTCAGAGTATTTTTGACGTGGGACATGGTTGTGCCAAACGTATAGTTTACTGTCAGTTTCTGAATTGTATTTTACTCTTTTTGATTTACATGGTCATGAAAATAAGAAGAAAGTGAGGAATAAAAAAAAAGCTGCCAATTTTTCGGCGCTTCCAAAACCTCCGCTAAGCTGAAACATATTTGACCACACGGTGAAACATGTCATTCACAGTTAACTTTATAGCATAACCTATAAAATGAATACAAACAAACTGAGATGAAGCCGCGCATGCTCTAGAAAAAGGGATGGCGAAGGTGGGACGCGCAATCGCGTCGCAATGTCCCACGCGATCTGTGGTGAGGCGCGCAACCGCAGCACGCTGTCGCCAGTGTGTTGATGAACCTGCTACCTTACCCACAGACAGAAATGCTCTAATGATTATAGACGACGCTATTATTTCCCCTTTTGTTTGTTCCAACAAAACACACACAGTCCAAGGCAACTGTAAAAACAAGAGTCATCGTGCAAAAACTGGCGTTCTATGTTGAACTGTAACAAATGAAGATGATATTCCAAAATGGATACGCCCGGCCCTCTCCCGGCAACGCGAAACTCATTTGTTTTTCGTTGGCTTCAGGTGCTGCTGTCCTTGAAACCCTTTTGTGAGAGAAAATGTCGGATGAAATATTGCTAGAGCTTAAGGGCAAAAAAAAAAACAGCGAGCTCTGATCCCTTCTTCTAATTTGTCATACCGCCATCTAAATTGTTCCACAATACGACAACTTTTCTAACACTCGTTTATTTTTGAAACGTTTCAGTGATGTTCAAAAATGAAATTCAAGTTAAAAAATACTACAAATTCATTATTTCCTACGGACACATTCTGCATAGTTAGGACGCCAATCTAGGCGTGTGTTGAATTTTTCAGCAGTCAACTTTGCGTCCGTTGTCCTTTAGCCGCACTTGGTGCAATAGTAAATAAATAAATAAATAAATAAATAAATAAATAAATAAATAAATAAATAAATAAATAAATAAATAAATCTTAAAAATGATGACGCAAAAACGACTTAATCACAATTTCCTTGGGAAATGTTGACGAAGAAAAGGCTCATATTAATAAAAGTCCATCGGCAAACAAAGCTGCCCCCCTTATGAAAATCGACAAATAAAACAATTATTTGTTTATAAAACTTTCAACCAAAAACTTGCTAAAATTGCGCCACCTAGAGCAGCTGTAAATTTATCGTAACGGTAAATCCATAGAATAAATCTGTAATCCCTTTTTTGGTGAACGGGTGAGAAAGTAAACAAAGCTAGTGTAAGAACATGAGAGTAATAGCCCAGCGCTCGGCTAAGTGAGCACTGTATTAACAAGCACGTTCGCTGTTGCACGTAAGCGATGTAGATGAATCAAATGGAGATAGTAAGGGAAATAATAAACCCCTTTTAGCTCTGTGCGATATGCGCCATACACTCACCTTCCATTCAAAAATGTAGTCAGTTCGAGTGCGCATTCGGCCATACACATTGCGAGGGCACAAAGTTACATTTATTATTGCCGTTGACAATCTCGCAGACAAGCGGTCCCAGCGCGGAGCAAACATTTGAATAGAGAGTCTAGACTTGCCCATCGAAGTATACGGTAGCAGCGACCAATCAATCATGAGAGCTGTTCCTGATTCAACAGTTTACAGAACATGATCACAGTAGGCGGATGCGTTCAACTTCTCTTTTTGTCCACTGATCAATACTTGTTGAACGGCGCCAGCAACGTCTCCATTCGTCCCTGTCGCGTGCTAGAGTGGTCCAGTGGATCCTCCTTGCTCGAGGGAAGTCCTTCATTCCTTTCGTTCAGAGCTTTCGTGAAGAAGTCTGACCATCGGGCCGGCGGTCGTCCAGGTGTTCGTTTGACGTCCCGAGGGATCCAGTCAGGCAGGGTGAATATCGCTTGAGGATTCCTCAACGGCACGTCGAGGATTCTCTGCCCGATCAGACACGATCTCTCGCGCGGACATTCACACTCGCCATGGGCGTGCCGTCTGTGCTCTCCGCGCGGATGTTCACTCTCGGCACTACTCTCGCATGGTAGAGAGCTATGGTCGAGGAATTCCTCGACCGTTATTCACCCTGCCTTAGGTCGTAACACTTTCGGTCCTGAAAACAGACATCACAGATGCACATGAACAGTGTGCGGCCACTTATAGCGTGCCCTTGCGAAGACGGCAGGACGCCTGATCTCGATTTTGGCGTAGTTTTGTGCTCCAAATTCCATTTGCACTTTGTGCATATAGTCGGGGCTTTCAACTAGTTTCCGACCTCTTGGCGAAGGCAGTAGAGCATGCGTCAGCGTTGGATAACGCTGACCGCATGCTCGTCCTGCCTGCGCAGAGTCCAAGTCTCTGAGGCGTAGGTTAGGGCAGGAAGGACAGCGGAATCGAAGAGGTGGGCACGGAGCCGGATGTTCTTCGTCTTCTTCACTACTCCCTCGATGTTCTTAAATGCTCCCCAATGCCGCTCGTTCCTCCTGCTCAGCTCTGAAGCTAGATCCGTTTATCATGTGATTTCAGACTAGGTACAAGTTATGGAGTTTCCGTGATGTTCAGTTGACGATGCAGAGCGGTGCAATAGCGTTAAACATATCCGATAGACTGTTGGATCAGGTCAAAAGGCCAGTTTTATGAGGTTTCATGATTCTACAGCTATGAAAAATGAGTGGCTATAGACTTTACTAGTTCAACCGCTGGAGAGGCCTTAACACATTGATGACAGCCCATTGTACTTGTGCACCTTTTCTTTTATTTTTTCACAATCGTCATAACTTCTTCAATAATTCCACTACTGGTAATTGATGCACAGTTTTTCGGATAAGATAATGCATGCACACAGTTTTGAAATATGAAAAAGGCCAAATAAATCGAAAAAAAAAACTACAGAATCGGGTGAAATTCTGACGCGCATGCGCGTCATGCTGTCGTCAACGGGTTAATTGAGTTGTCATAATGGCCTGCTCGATCAAACATGTAGCTGCTCACTCTGAGAAAACGTTACCGATTTATTCTAAGCAAAACTTATTATGGTATTTTAGAGGTCCCTCCTATTGCGAAAAAGCAGCCCATGTTGCCAAAAGCCATCTTAGTATGTAAATAGGTGATGAGAATGCCCTTATGCCTCAAGCTGAAAAAAAAGATAATTATCTTGATTAAATCGTGTTTACGAAGGTTCCTAGGCAATTTGCGAGAGGGTGAGTTTCAAGGAGCAAAAGGCTATCATATTGTTGTCCATGCACAGTTCTGTAGTTCACACTGCAATCCATTAGCGGTGTATAGGGTCCAACGCAACGAGTACGACAATCCTGGGTGGGTTCAGAATGGAAACGGGGATGTTAAATGGTGCACCAATGGTGTAGAAAGCAAAGACACACTAGTAGGCGGTCCCAAGCATCTTGCTCATGCAGGAATGTTCCACTTGGCCATTTTTATAATGTGGATTTGGAAAAAATTCGTTTTTGGTGCCATTTATCAAGAAAGCCCCTTTACAAGACGGATTTGCTCCATATCTGATCCAAGCTTATGGTTAGTAACATTGTAGAGGAACTAGCATGGGTGCTGACCAAACACTGGAGCATTATGGCAATCCAAGGCGGTGCCCGACTTAGGTACCCTCTTTTTCAAAAAACGAGAAGAGCGTCGGGTGCAGACCACACACCACAAGTGACGACGGCCTCCACAAAATGTAAATGTTTTCTGCCAATGAAATAGCCTGTTGCAGTTGTATTCTATCAGTTGTCACTAATTACAACTATCATTTACCAAAAATCAGAAATCAGCTATCACTATGAACCACTACTAACCAGATTTACTTGGAGGCCGTCGTCACTTGTGGTGTATGGTCTGCACCCGACGCTCTTCTCGCTTTTTGAAAGGGAGGGTAAGAGCGCGCATACCCTCGCAGAGACTGTCCTGATCTAAACTCCTTGCGAGCAAGAAGCTAGTTTTAGTTGAAAATAGACTTATCTGAGGTGACATGCGCAAAAAAATAGGCAGCTATTGATCTCTGCAGACCATTTCCCAGATCGAGTACTTATTCAGGCGCTAATATGTACAAACTACGGTGAGGGCGAGTGCATGGCGCATTCTGATAGTACTGGTCGAAAACGGAACATGGGGTCGGGTTGTTCTTTCGTACTAAAGAGGCTAGAAAACCAAGCGAATATGTTTGAACACATTTGAGGCTCCAAACACATTTTTCAAAAAGCTTCAAAAGACTCATTTCCGAAAGCTTTCCAAAATGATTGCAATATTTCCGGGTTCAGTTCAGACGAAGGTGCTAAGCACCGAAATATTGCAATCATTTTGGAAGTTCCAAGATTAAAGGACGAATTCACGATGAAAAAGCAACCCATTTCAAATTAACCTAGGGATGGTGAGTGGTACACGAAAGAAGGAAAACCATGAGAAACGGCCCAGAACCCGAGAAATGGACCCTTCCTTGCCCGTTGATTCGAGCATTGATGCGACTCTCATCGCTGTGCCCTCTTCAACACTACGCTCTCTCAGCTATCTAATCACTCGCCACGTATTGAACTACGGCGAGTGATCAGATGATCGGTGGGCGGAGATCGCCGGACCCGCCAGCTTTGAGGCATGATAGGTCGCCGAGGTCAAATTTTTCCATGCGAATTGCGCGTCAGTTCGCACCCTCAGGAGGTCCGTGGGTCCCTCAACTAGGTCAGTTTCCCTTTCTTCGACCTTCATTCTAATCGTGAATTCCTCCTTTAAACTCCTTGAAACTTATTGAAATAAATTTTTGGTGCCTTAAACTGTTGTTCAACATTTACAGGGTGCGCATAAATTACTAGCCCAAAGTTACAGCGGTTGTTCCGTTGAAACTTGTAAGTGATAAGCGAGCAATTGGTGATCAGCGTTTTGCTTTCCTCGTCCTCTATCAGTGTTTCGCATCCAACTTCTTAGCGCTCACGTTTTTCAGAATGGTGAGACTTTATTCAACCTGAGCCATAACCACTCAGCTGAACGTGCGTGGTGCCAGTGGAAAATGACAGCCAAGTTCTGCTAGTGCGTGGCAAAACTGTGGAGTTTGCCATCACCAGTTTGCCGATAAAAGGACTCCGAAGCTATAAAATACCGCTGAGAATGATGAGAACGATGATGAGAAAACCTCCACGAAAAATGTTTGAGTGGTACGAGATGTGGTGCGGCCCAATCCGACGAGGTCGCTAAGAAGCATAGTGAAGCTAGAAAAAAGCTATCCCTCAAGCTGTCATATTGCTGAGAAAAAAGTATGACTTTGCACTGATAGCTGCCAAAATGCCTCACCATGCTTCATCCATAAAGATAATCCGGTGCGAGAACTTCAAGATATTTTCCGAATGATTACGTCGGCGCGCCACCGAGAGATGGTCTTCTTCGGTGAAATGCCGTTCAGAGTGAACTTAACTTCCGATCGTCAAAATGATGGAGCACTTTGCCTAGGGACGGTGGAAGCTGACGATAGATGGAGAATTCGTGAATGTACGGAAGGCAACAAAAACATGGTTTAGTTTGCGATTAGCCATGAAGTCGTGTCTCCACTTGCCTTCATCGAAGAGGATATTCTAGCTAAAGCAGAGGGTAGCCTGGAAGCAGGGTCGGTCCTATCGTTGCTACTTTTCAAAAAGTTTTTACGACCCCCCTCCCTCATGAAATGTTTCATACGACCCCCTCTTTCAAAACAATTTTTACCCCAAAAAATTACCGTCGAGCGGGGGGGGGTATATACGCGCGCTGAAACGGCAAATTTTCTCCCGCGCCGCTCCCCACTCATCACATGCAACTTCTTACAACCGAAGCAAGTACGACCCCCCTCTACAAACTCATCAACAACCCCCCCTGGTAAGACCGCTGTTGCCGACTAACGTCTCACCACAATGAATCTCATACCGCTCGTGTTTCTACGGCGTGCAGCACTAGTAGGTAGATCGAACGGTAACATCGCAGCGCGCGAGAACACCAGCCCAGGTCTCACCAGCGCTCAATTACCGTCAATCAGAAGTACTTCCTTCAATGGAGTGGAACATTTCGTGTTGGGCTTTTCAGAGAGCCAGGCTGCTTGTACCAACACCACCCAGCAGCGGCACAGATAAAGAACCTGCTCTCGTTTGGACCCCTCTGCGCGCCACCACTTGACGACCTCTCCTTCGCAACAAAGTGGATAAAGCTCGGTTGGAAAGAGGACACTTTGAAGTTATGAAGCCGCGCTTGGGGAGCACTTCAAAACTTCTTATTAGAAGACGACAGCCTCCAATTCATTTTTACGGCTCTTACAAGGGCGAAAAGTTGAGCAAGTATTTTCGGCGCATCCTGTAGATATCTAGGAGGTAGTATTAGGACAGCACCATAATAAAAAAAACCAATATAGTTTTTTGTTTTTTTCAGAACATGATTTGAAGTGAGCGAGCAGAAAAATGGCGAAAACGCATTTGAGTTTGTTTTGGTGGTGTTCTGGGTTTGATTAGAAGAGTGTCATTCACAGACAAATACAATTTCAATGTAAACTTCCGCCAAAAGCCCAAAAATTATGCGGAGATGAGAAATTCGGCACCTTCGTTGAGAAGCGGGACATCTGGATTACTGACATCACTACTCCTTCTCGCCTCCTTTTAATTACGCCCATGAAAAACAATGAGATGTTGACAGAGGACGGCATCGGAATAGTCTTGAGTTTAGAAGTCAGAATAAGGGAAAGGCCGTAGCCCAGGATAAGTTAGACAGATCAATACATACAGCTTTCCACTTACCTAATAAGCTTTCACTTTCACGAATTACGTAAAGTTCACCAGCCTACTCTGACACCGGCCTTACTACCTTTTTGGACAAGTTTATACCGACCCAACGATTCCCATCGAATCAGACAACTGTGGCAACGAGATTGGATCCACTAGCTGTGCTGACGGTGGGAATTTTGCGTCGAGAGACCAATCACGAACCCCAAGCAGGGTCAACCGTCCGTTGGACAAAGTCCAACGCGACGACGAGAGTAATGCCGAGAGTGAACGTACGCACGGAGACACAGACGGCTCGCGGGTGGCGAGAGTGAATGCCGGCGCGGAGAGCGGTGAACATCGGTCCAACGTCGCTCCAATATCGGTCCAACGTAACGGTTGACCCTGCCCAACTCAAACTTCTTTTGTATTTTTCTAGAGAAAGTATATTAC